>JAQIWN010000052.1:0-65121 GCA_034699025.1 Entomobrya cf. arborea Gr-Col-00668 | reverse complement strand
CACACATAAAGAAGTGCGTTTTCCAAAGACGTAACGCCGCGCCACTGGATATTCCCTATTCATGCACTTGGTACTAGGTATTACGTTGTGTTTGCATAATAATTGTTAGTTGAAATCAGAAACTTTGTATGAAAATGCGTTTTTCTGTTTTGCTGTCTGTTACTATTACCTTTCAGACATTACATGATGACTATAATATATGATGCTAGTCAGATGTGCTTGCAATATAGTATACATGAAGGAAGTATAAGCTAAACTAAGAACAAACAGGTGTAGACAAGTAACGCAATGACAAACTTCACTATTTGTTTTAAGAAAATGCGAATCAGACACGAATCATAATCATGCATAAAAATCGAGATAAAAAAATATTCCACAACTTTCATCAGCTTAATCTTACTATTTTGACAACTATCTTCCCGGTCTTCCAAGGAAAAAATGTACTGGTCAATATCCATAGTAAAAAAGTTCATTTTTGGGTTCATGACCGAAATTGGCCATTTAAAAGAAGTTGCACATTCAGAAACCCATTTCGAATTAAAATACAGCTGGAATGTATATTTAAATGGTATCTGGCACATGGTTGAGGACTTACGTGTACGTACTGGGTACAGTACAAAAGACACGGAGAGCTCTCATAGAAAAGTTTGCACTACGAAATAAATATGAATTCTCAATTTGCATCATTCGCATTCATAGCCAAACTTTTCAAAGAAATGGGAAAGAAAACTAAAGGTATTGGAAATAAAAATAAGGTATATATATAAAATACAGCAATAAACATACACAAAAACGCCTTTAACAATAAAGGAGACTTGCTGTTGTCAAGGATATATATATCTTATTCCGAGCAACGCCTATATTTTATGTACAAATTGTATAGAAAAGATGTGAAAAAGTAATGCTTTGCTTTTAGAAAAACTGGCTTTTAATGATCGATGGAAAGTTTACACGTTATTTTGAATGAAAAGATATTGAATGATCGTGCAGTAATATAGCAGTCGTTTATTGAAAATATACTGCAAAATGGTTGAATGCGTTTGAATTGTGTTGTAATATTTTACATGGAGCCGATCATAGTTCACGCATTTTTTCAGTGAAAGTGTATGCAATGGACTTGTGTAAAATTCCAAGCAAGGCTTTTGTGAATGTGAGAAGAAATTTCTCGCTGACTCCGACGGACTAATCGTGCCAAGTAAGTTGAACGAGTTGACAATTGCCTGGAAAATTAATATTACGCTTTAGTAACAGTTTAAATCGATGTGTATGTGTCATATGCTTTGTTACTAAGAATCAAATTTTTTGAATCCGATTTATCCAATTTCATCCGATTTGAGTAACGCTTCCGTATAGTACACACTACACGACATACCACATATTAATAAAGTATTACTTCGGCGTGGGTAAATTCATATTGGAAACGAAGCTTTGAACCATCTGCTAAGCACTGATAATACGGTTACGCAATAACAGACTTCGTATTTGTTAAGCCTCTTCAAAATCAACTATTTAATGACTATAATTGCATTTGCACAATAAAGATTATCTTTCACAGAATACAAAACACGCAGTAAAGAGCAAACATTTTGGAAGTAAGTAACTGTTAGTGACAGTAGAGACAACTAGTGTCAGTCTTAATTGTCAACTTCCCAAGAGAAAGCAGCGAGGAGTCTCAAAAGTTTCCTGTATTCCAAGCAAGTTGACTAGAATACAGCGTAGCTTGGGAACTTAAAAAGCTTATATATAAGAGTTACAAGTTTCATACGATTTTACATACCAAAAAAACGTAACCATGGTGTAAGCAAGTTAGTAAACTCGCGACAATTCATTGATGTATTGTTCATCGTTTTTTAATGCCCAAGATAATTAAAGCTATTCACAAATAAAAATTCAGTTATTGATTACCTTGTGATGGAAAATGGTTTTAAAGCATACTATTTTCTTGGGGAAAGTCATTGAACTTGGTCATTTCAAAACGAAAGGTTTGTATTGCTGTATGTTATGAGAAATGTGAATGCACAATATATCTGAAGTAAAAAATAGTGAGAAACCATTGCATTGAGTTGGTTTGGGGTTGGTCGAAAACACAACCAATGCATGTTTAAAATGCATTTCAAGTACATATACTTATATCATAACATCCGATTTAGAAATGAGTTTCACATTTTACCGTAGTACGAAGAGGGGCTTGATATAAGCTTGTGATTATATGCACAAGGGTTCTTGCATTGAAGTAGGATGAGCGTGTTTATTGCGAAGAAATGGAAATTGATACACACTGAAATGCAATAGTTTATTTTCAAGTTGGGCCTTAGTTAATGTAAATAATATTACAACACCATTAATTTTTACGCTTATATATTCATCTATATATAAGAATCTTTGAGTGTATAAATGACTGCGTATGATGTTTTTAGTAGTTTGCTGTGGTGGGATATTATACAACCAAAAAGTTTGGAGGGTGTTATTTCCTAGATGGGCTTGGAGGAGTGTAAATGGCTACAAATGAAATAAAAAGTGGAATGAGCTGATGAAATGCGTGTTCTGTTGCTTGTCTGTTAGTTTCTGCTCCTATGCGTTTTTATCATGACAATGAACCATGACGAGCCAAAAAGGCTGAAAACATGAAGTCACATTATGATTGTGGTTGGAGATATGTCACGAGATGTTTCCAGTTTAATTCATAAAATCCAAAAGTTGTGCTTATATAAATCACTTGAACAAAGTAATCCATTAAAATAAAAAATGCATAAAAATGTATCCTGTTTTAAATTTGCAACAATTGCAACATGATTTTTTCCATACACATATTTTAAAAATATTCCCACACTGTTGTTAACTCGATACATAATTTTTTTTAATACTTTCAGTTACATTACTCTTGTAAAAAGAAAATACGCTAGTTTGGACATATCAAGTCAACATTTTAAAGCCATCTTTTACCTAGTGCTGGAAGTACATTCATTTTGACTTCACCAACTACTAAAAGTTTCCATATCCACTGCTAGGTGAAAACATAAAATAGCAAAATATGCGTTCAACGCAACACAACAAACATTCTGAAAAAGACAAGACAGAGCTCACAAAAACAGTGATGGGATGTGAACGTAACTGAGTGTCTGCTACTTCGTACAATTTTATTGTCTCATATTTTATTGAGTTCAGATCAGGCACATCAAAAGCGAATGTAAAATGTCAGTCAGGATTATATTGAATTTAAGTATGAAAATCATGCTACTTCCATATCAGTCAGAATAAGCATACACCTAATTTAATTTTATAAACTGCCAATTTTCATTGTTATTGATACCGATTTCATCCACAAGTATTCGTTGCGTTCTGCAAATCTCGAAACACGCGATCCATCTATGTTTCGAAAAAGGAATGCACTGTTGTCGAGGCTACAACTTGCGGATCACATGTTTTTATGTTACATGTTTGCAACCATGGTAAGCGCGAATAGTTCCACCGGTGGATGGATGTGGTGTTTTGTAAAGACTTTTAAGCTGATGTTTGTGCAATCAGCGTTACACGAAAAACAATGAATCATAATTCATAATGATAATACATAAATGCTTGTTCGCTGCTAATACTCACTAGATTTGCCATTGCTTTGTTCTTGTCCGTTCAACACCCTCCATGTGGACTTTTTACAGATTTATGTATACCAAATATATATGAGAAATTTTTATTCTGAAGTGTACTAAAACTAAACACAAGTGCCTCTTTAACCCATTAATTTATAAGAATTCTGATGATTTTTGAATCGTGGATGTCTATGTACACAAAAATAAAGATAAGAGACTGTTGGATGTAACTCGTTTTTTATTCCATAGTATAATTATTTTAACACTCTTTGTATTATAATAAGGATAATTGAATGATAAGTTTATAATTTGACCACATCGCATTGGTTTACACTGCAAAATTCATACAACTTTCCGACAAAATATTTATCCGGTATTTTGGTGTGATTTTAAAACATTAATTACGACACATTTATTCATACTTTGCATTGAAATTACGATAAAAGTACATTACAATATTATGATTATGCAAAGTAGGAAGACGATAGAAACCACGATAAAGGAAACGAGGTGGTAAATAAGTATATACTCATTTGATTTGTGGGTTCAGATCCATGTGGTTGGTAAAGTGTCCACGTGGGAAGATAACTCTGCTCTACATATGCAGTAAACTTTGTAATAAAATGCAACAAACATAAAAGAAACCCGTAACAGCACGGTGATTTTGTTAAAGAAGTCATAAACATGGCTCGAAACAGATATCCTTCACTCATCATTTGCACTCTAAATGCGACGCAATACGGCTTTTACTCACTACATAATTTATGCAATACCAGCAAACAAAACATTCATTTTATAAACAAACTAATGTAAAAAAATAGAACTAACATTAACCGACTGACTTGGCTAACATTAGTAATAAGCTAATTGTAAGTACTATCTAAGATTTTTACATCTTGTCGATAAGACAAGAAATGGTAGTAAAGTTTTTTAATTGCTCTTTCTCCTTTATCACCTTTAACATAAATTCTGAATTGAATAGAAACTAATCGTAAGGCTAATAAAATCTGATTGCAATGCAATGCTATTCAATTATGTCAAGTTCATGAATTTGTACAAAAGAAATTGCTTCTAATTTTTTCTTTAAGTGTAAAATTTTCATGTTTTTAATTCATTCACATAATATATTATATTCTTATTCAGAAGCAAACTAGCCAAAAAGTAAAACAAATAAGCAAAGTCAGGTAAATATAAACCAAATTTTTTTCCATACATTTATGCATGTCTACAAAGTTTAGTTTTGTTAAAAACCTACATTTTGAAACACATGAACTAGATTGAAAGACACAAAGAGCAAACTCAATAAGGTAGGAAGGAAAGGCCATATCAGTTTATTGGTTATAATGTTTATGTTGATAACATTGCATCACTATGGTCCATATAGCAAGTCCATTATTTCACAGCATCAGCATTATTACAGTTTCAGTAACCAGCAATATGAGCCCCAAGCAAAGTAGATTTCATACACGTAAAAACGTAAGTTGGTAATAAAATCATGGGGCAACCAAACCAAATTCCCAACGACATTAAGTTACTTTACTTTAGGTTCTATGCATCATATATCATCATGCAGCAGTAGCTTCCACCAACACATCTTTTTATATAATATGTACCCATTCTCAAAATTTGTAAGTACATCCCATCCCAACTCGCCAACTCCAAATGCAACATCCAGCAGATACCAAAGTACATATTATCATACATACACAGCCACGTTGTCCTCTCTCCTTTTACGATTCTTCTTTTATGTAGCTGATTATTTGAAATTGTTCATAAGGTGTATATAATATGATAATCCTTCGTCTTCTATTTATGAATAGGGATGAGAAAAGGAGTAAGTACACATATTCTAAAGATACCTCATAAATGTCGAGACGTATATGTTTTACTTGCAGTAGTGAAACTTTAGACCTATTGTATACACCAACTTGTACATACAACATACTTGGAATTGAAGTATGTAGTCCACACGTGGTGATGGTGGTTTCAGTTCACTAGCAGCATTGGCTCCTCATGTTGATGCTGATGTAAAGCAAGTTTCTTGCTGGAATGTCGAATGTGATTATTCAACATAAGTAAATGCATACAAGGCTGGCTATCTATATGTTGTGTATGCTTTTTGCGTTCTGTATACCAAACTCACTCGTCCACTTGAATTTGTGCATATTTTTTTTGCAAGTTAGTAAGATCACTTCATCCATGCCTCAGATCCACTACGTAAATATATCTGTATGCATACAACATACAACAAGCATCAGTATCAAAGTAAATATTATTTTATTCCTTCTTCTGATATTCTCGATATCAAAATCCATCCAAAACACGAAAGTTTTTGCTCCAAATAGTAATATATTTTGCTTATGTGATTGTGTGTGTGGCTGTGACTATATGTATCTATTTAGAAACATTTTACTTGTTACCTATGTATCACATTGACTCGTCGTCGCAAACAGCAGTGTGACAAAGCTGTGTGTGGACACATAGAATAAAGTTGTTCATCAGCCTGCAAAATTGAATGGTATATCTGGTCTATTTGAGAAAAAGGCACACAGAGATTCTTGTACTTGCACTGTACTGACTGAGCTGTTACCGCAATCATCTTGTTTTCTGCTAACTTACAAGTTGGATCAGACTAGCCATCCGTAGACCGAGATCCTTGCACTTTTACTCTTTCAGTTCCTTCCCGTTTAATGTAAGGAGAGGACGCTAGAACTTTTTGTATTCGCTTCGGAAATCTACTAATGCCCTGGTACACAATTTCTGTGGAGCTCGGTTTTTCCCAAAAGGACGTACATTTATTATTGTTGCACGTTTTTTTAGAAATAAGAGGAAACACAACACAACTGTGCTTGTGGCGTTAAGAGAACTTAAGAACAAGTTAGTGAAGAACTCTCCCGTGACTTTTGTGACTTGTACTTGAAAAAGTTATGTTGAAAGTTTAAAACTTCTTTCTTATGATGTCTTTATTGAATGCATGTAAAAACTTGAAATAAGCTATACATATTTTAACATTACGGACATTGAAGATTTGACTTGGTTCACAAGTGTCTGTGTTATTAGTCCGTAGTCTGCATCTGCATACGTGCAGGCTTGTTCGCATCACATTATCGTTGTGTCTATTGAAACTTTTATCAAAAAGTCTGCTGAAATAGTCGGTGCAAAAAAACTTTAATTGACATTATTTATAATATAAATTACGAGGAAAAAGTTGAGTTAATAGCCAGTTGACACGTATATGACATTTGAAGAGATCTCTGCATCACATCTACAATATTTTTACAGGTAAGTTATCTTTATTTTTGAAGAATATTGGGCATGTTGGCATCCTATTTTGTATTTAAAACATTTTCCATGATGACATGTTTATAAAATGTACAGTTTCGTTATTAGCGAATTTACCTTATGCATATTCCATACATTTACAGTTTCATTTACAAACCGCCCAACGAAACATGCATGCATAATTAAGTTGTTGAAGTAAACGGTAAACAAACTTTCAGCGAGAGTGTCGTCTCCACTGAATTACCAATAATTCATCAGAAATAAATTAACAATGTGCAAAGTGCAAACAAATTTAGTCCTAAGGGGTCATTTACGTAAAATAACATTGACACTATTTAAATCACCGATGTAGGTCGTCGTTTTATCCTGATACAAAAAACATGCATAGAAGCTACAGCCACAGATTATCATTTTGTCATCACGCTTATGTTCCGCCCTTCAACTATCATGTATCAGTTTAATTTCTACATGAATGATTGAGTAGTTCCAATGTTCTAATAAATTAGTTTCGCTCAATCTAATGAATGACACACCAAATTAATGGCATGAATATAAAACATTTAATTGCAGGCAACTTGTCACATATGTAAGTATAAGTGTATCATTTTGAAAATAAAATTTAATGCGAAACAGTTCCCATTGCGTCTTGAAGTGCCCCTTAAGCTATCACAAATATACCAAATTTCTTAACATGGTTCATATAATCTTCTCTGTACAGCGCTTACCAAACATATTAATTACTAGTCCACCTTTAAGGTTAAAAAAACAGGAGTGTCTTCTATACTCATAATCTTCTTTAGTTCTATTCTGCAGGTCATAAAAATATTATAGTTCAATTAAGATAGTTTTCTTCACGCCACCACACGACCTCTGTTTTTGGACGCGCATGTATGCAATAAAAAGAGCAAAAAGTCAAGTGACGCAAGAAGTAAGTATAGCTCACATGAAGTCTTTACAGACTCTCTGGAGTCTGCGGACTACAGGGCATGCTGCTACACGTCTCCAAAAATATCTGCGACTTTCTAGATTTAAATTAATTCAAATGGCAGCTATATTTTATGTAAGTTTGGCTCACTGTGACACTGTTAGTGCTGACAATGAAAGTACAGGTTGTAGTTAAGTGTATTCTTGCATAATCCTAGGATTGGCTTGTAGTCAGCTAATTAAAGCGCAACACATAATTTAATCAATTTTATGAGGGACTAGTTTATATATTTATTTGGTCAACATTTTTGTTTCTGTTCGGGAGTCCATTTCATAACCTCATCTTACATCAAGTTTTATTTTTATAAAAAAAATACTATTTATTTGTACTATAAAGTATTTGCGTAAAATTTTCTGGCCAGAAGTAGAACCTTGTAATTAGGTACTCAGGTTCAGGTGAGGTTCAGCATTGAAAGATTGATTGATGATGGACGACAAAAAAAATGTTAATGTAGCCAAATGGAGGGTTGGTCGACTATTGTACATGTTTTAGTTACCGCACAAAAAAGTAATCTAGTTATAAAGGCGTAATCCAGTTCCAGATCCCCTTTAGTCAAGTTATTCTCATGTGCCATGACGATAAAACGATCGCTGCGACATAGAACTAATTTCTTCATCAAAATAAAACCTATATAGCAACTTTGGCTTCATTCTATGCATTTTTGGTAGATATACACATAATATACATACATATATAAGACTATACTCGTTCCTTCTCCTGTTTTCATAATTGAAAAGTACGCAGGTACGGTGGCGCTGATCATATATTATGAATGCGTTGTAGAGTAGTGCTGATGAACCGTGTAAAGTATATATTATATAGTTGCATTACGTAGTTGTTATAGAGTATAGTTTTCAGCTTGTTTACAATTTATCAGTTAAACAAGCTTAAACTAACAAAGCTACGCCGCAGTTTTATAGACAAGTATACAGATACTGGTAATGATGATACACTTATTTTTTTAAATCCTGGTACGTCCTCATTGAATGCCAGACAGCCTGTTGCCAATCATTCTACCACTACACTGGCACACATACAAACCATCATCATCATCCTGCCAAATAGTTCACGATTCTAACTCTCAGCATCATTTCCAAGAAGGCTTGTAAGGTGTATGGAGATCTTTACAATATTTATAAGAACGTTTTTTACGTCATTTTTATTTTGGGTACTTCAAACTACCAACACGTATCAACCTAGGAAATTTCCTATACATCCTTTCGGTTGAAAAACTATAAAATTTTGATCCTCTAATGACGCCTTTGCCCTTTGTTTGTCATTTCACTTTGTTTAAATTCAATTATCTAGTTTATTTTATTTCTCTACAACGGACCAATTGATGTTTTTTGCAACAAGATGAGTTAAATATTAGAATTTAAAATATAAACATAGGTATAAACTGTAGTTACATAGGAACATACGAAGAGCGAGCTATAACGAGCAAATTACATGAAGTATAAACACAGAAGATGCAACCTTAATTTATTAACGTATTTTCGCACTTTTTCAATTGAGTAGATATCACATTATTTTTATCATCATGATCGTTCATATAGTAGTTTTATTCGGTTAGCAGTAGCCTTCACATTTATTATTGTGTGACTTGTACAGAAGACTTACACAACCCAAGCCAGTCTGACATGTATGTATGTACGACATTAACTGTGTAGTCAAGGATTTCCACTTCATATACAACGTCAACAAGAGATTTAACAGCACCAAATAGATTTGCATGGGGCTGGACTTGACTCTTCAGTGGTTTCGTATGTTGAATACCCACTTCACATTTTAAACAAATATATAAGGCTATTGGGCTATTATATTTATTCTTCTTGATTTATTGATGTTTGTTTGTTGTCACTCAATCCGCTGCAAAAGTCAGTTTACGCTGGCTTGTGAACGGTGGATAAGGATTGATGATGTGATTGACTGAGATAAGCAGCAGTTATCTATCAAAATTAAGTGGACGTGATTGTAATTATGAACTCAGGAGTTCAACTAGGACACCCCTTAATGCTTTTGTAATATGTGTATCGACACCACACACATGTCCATTGATTCCATAATGTGGAAAAGCTTTCATTATTGTATGGCTAATCAATTGGATTTCCTGTGTTTTTAGGGACAAAAATTGAATAACATCGCCAATTCTCAAGATAAAGCAAAGTGTTTGCAATTGATTACTAATCAGATAGTTAAGTTTACTTGAGCTTATGTACTTTAAAAAAATAACAATCAAATGAAATTCAAAAGGATCAACTTGTTCTTATCAAAAATATAGCAGGAATCATGCTAGCCTTACCATTGGGATTTGATTACATTAGGTTTAATGTATTGTTATTTTCCGACAACCAAACGAAGATCGAGGACAGAATGAACCGATTTTATTTCGCAAATACACATGTACCTATGCAGCTAATCTACTGCGCTTCTTCATTGAACACGTTTTGATAATCATCAAATATCAAATCAACAAGTAACTGATAACAATGTTGATCTTGACTATATCACCCAATAAATAGACGACAGAATATTCGTGTTTAGTGCAATGCATAAATTGATTCCAGTACTTTCTTTGTTTTCTCGGCAGTTACATTATTTATGATATTATGATCCTTTAGCTTGAAGCTTTATGAAGCAACTTTATAAGTGAAACCGTTTCGTATTCTGCGTCATATAATCATATACTTACCACCATACCATGTCATTCATATAAGGAAAATCTTCTTTAGTCCCCCAGCTCAAATATGAATGCATAAAAGATTTATCATGACATGGCGTAGGTATACTTCGTGGTCGTAGTTTTCCAGTCAGTGCCGTAATTCCAGTAGCAGCAGGCTGACATTGACGTGTATTACTTAATCAGTAATAGACTGATTGGTGTCTAAAAGGTCAAAGTCTGGTGATCCATCGAGGATGAGAACTTACTCGAATCAATATCATCTGGCAAATTAAAGTGTGTTGAATTGCGTAACGTAATTTGTTTGCAGTCATATCCCATCCTACTGGTTCATGTTTTAGAAGTCAAAGTGTTTCTAAAATTTATTCTCAATTTTATTTTATTTCATTGGGTCCCTGAAACATGGTTTATGCTTTGTCATTATTTTACTCCTAAAAAAAGGATTTATATTTACCGATAGCATGTGAAACTTTGGATTTGCTGAAAAAACAATTTAAAGTTCTCTACTGAAAATGAGAAGTTTTCCCATGAAGTTTTTACATAGTTTAGATTTGGTTTTGTCATGAGAACATGCGCGACTAAAAACATACTAGAATACTGATTGTGAGTATGTTGTGTTGTAACAACATAATATAATGACAATTCTTAGAATGAAAACCTTATTAAATTTTGTAAATCGTAACTTTTGCAGTAAGACGTGAACATATTGTTATGTTGGATGGTTCGCATGGAATAGGGCTACAAGAGAATGGGGTTTCTTGTAGACATTACATAAAAAATATTCTTGTTGATAGAATAAAGATCGAATCAAGTGAAGGGTGGATGATGTGAACGTGATTGTTTAACGTCATAACACTAGATTTTGTTATTATCTGAATAAAGAAGAGATGCATACTTAAAGTGAAAATAATAAAGATCAATTTCATCGTTCATCCCCACGAGTATTCAATCCAAGCGGATAAAGTTAAGTATACGTATTAAATGTAGGAATGTATCTTCGAGAATTCGCTACGTTGACTATTCTCACACGCCCTATATGTCCTATTAAATATTGTGCTATGTGCAGTTATTATTAGCAATCTATTTGATAACGTCATTTTAACTTCAACTGGTGTTTGAGATCCAGATCTTTAGTAGCTTCCAAGTTGAGAATAATCTGTAAAACAACTTATAGATAGGAACATCTTATGGATGGAGTAGAGATGCCCCAAGAAAAGTTGGAAGTTGGTTGCACAAAAACAAAATAAATTCCATTACCAATAAATTGTAAACAAAATACAGTTAATGTGCTAACGGGTGAGTAAAGCCACTTTTATTCTCGCTTAAAGCTTGCTACTGACTTTATGTTGGGATTAAATGTTGCTGCGACTTGGTCGAGTAATGGTGTCTTTGATATGCTGAACAAATAAATAATGATGAGCTAGCGAAGGATTTATGTTTTGAACAAATTTAACAAAAGTCCGTCATATAATCTCGATTATCCTTCATGATACTAAATATTTGTCTGTCTGTCTCATTGTTTTAGTTAGAATAGTTTTACCGTACAACTTGTAGTAAATTCGTTTAATTATCCTTAAAGATGCTATTCTAAATGATTGCATGATCAAGATGGTTGCGTAGCCATACTTTTACTAGCAGCAGCTAATGGTCACAAATGCAAAATTTGCGTTTTCCTGTACTTATAATTTACCAATTTAACTTTGCTTATGATAGCAGCAGAAAATGTTGGTTTGTAATGAATTTAAGACTCAAGTATCATGAATGGGGTGCCACTTTTGGTTGCTCAAATATCTAGTTTTGGCCAGATAGTTCTGGTATAGAATAAATAATGATACATGAAAGTCCCATTACTTTAGCAAATCACAACTGGACTGAAATACTTGGGCTAATCTAGGGTTAATGATGACGACAAAAGCTGTTAGGGCTAATAATTAAACGTGAATCTTCATGTCTTTGAAATTTACTTTACAAATTCATTTTTACATTCAACAGCTTTGAATGAAGGAATGGATTCGATAGAACAAAGAACATTCCATCTCTTAAACTTTAAATTTATACTTTGGTTATATAAATATGTAGTTGAGTTGTTCAATTATTGGTTAAATCGGATTAAAAGTATGATGATAGAGTAATGAACCGGACATGTCATTGGCAATGATGTGATGACAGAGCTTTTATCCGTTGCAGAGTTTAAGGTTTTGACGTCTCAGAATGCTTGGATGCAGATTGTACAGTAATTGTCTTGTAGCAATATATGGCAAAGTTGTTAGCTGTATGCTGTATGTCATGTTGCTTCATTTGATAATGTTTAGCATTGTTCAGTACATATTATGATACAATTCCAAAAGATTGGTAGGAAATGAATGCAATTACAATAACCGTGAATCACTCATTTATGATGAAGCATTATTGTCTAATTATTCTTGATACTACTTGTTGATATTTCATTGAAACTTCTGCTCTCTAAATACCTACCGCTGTGACTGAAACACAAAGAAGCTAAATTATTACCCTGTATCAACTAAATTATGATGTTGCGATAAGGGTATTTTGGCAACATATTTTGTTTTATGTTGGATGCTACGTGTGTATTTGCAAAAACAAACGAAGAGCTATGCAAACTTTATTTTTGGAACTCACTTGGAAAAGTTTGCCAATTAGTTGGTTAATTAACTGCGTTTTAACTCAATTACTACGGGAGGAAAAAGATTGATTAAGTTCTTTGTATCATTTTTATTGTAAGTCAAACTTTAGACTCGGCCAGTCGAAAGCACTCCTATGAATATTATTCAACAATATAACGGGAGGGGGGCGGGGGAAATTCTGGTGGCGATATATGATTTAATATTTTGTATACTTCGTTAGAGCTTTTTGAATAGAAAAATTAATTTAACAGAGTGTGGCTCAGAACAAACACAGCTAGCTACAGAACAGCATGCTTCTTTGAAACTATTATTGCTCCTTGGAATACGTTTCAGTTTCCTTCTTTTCCATAATTCAGTAACCAAACAAAATTAAATTTAGATAATAGCAAAGATTTGTCAACTTGTAGTCTGAATTTTAGATTTTTTATTATTATACCGTTTTATTATCTCGTATAATTTAAACATGAGTCTCATGGATTTCATAATATGACAAATTACAATATGTCAGCTTAAATATTTGTGTACAAACTACAAATAAAAAAAGCATTTTATTCGAAATGCGCACATAGACAAAGAACTTTTTTCAACACAAACAAGATTCGTTGATATTGATAAGACCTAGTTTTGCTCGCGTTTGTCTAGATAAGTCTGGTGAAACTATTATTTCTTTGTTTATTGAATGGTAGTATTAACAGGAAATCGCAAACTAGCTGTTGTTACAGAGGCCCGTTATCAGTTTTCATACGTGTTCAGTGACGTTGTATTTTACGTAAAGTTGTTTCCCAAATAACAAAGTCTGCTTCTTGTTTACCATATCTGTCAGTTAGCTGGTGTGTAGAAACTGATTGAATGAGGAAATAGCTTCCGAATTTTCTATTCATGTAAAATGTACGTTCTAGCGACTAAGTGTTTATTAATACTTATATATATGCACATAAAAAGTCATAAGATGTACTTCATTATATGAATGGATAACCAAGAAGTAAAAAATACAAGGTACACACGACAGCAGAGATAAAACATACAAAATGACAGAAAAAAATACGTCAGCAGTGACCAAGTCACCTAAAATGTGTGTCTATCTTATGCAAACATGCAAATTTATATAATCATAATATCTCCATGATCATGAATATCATGATGAGAAGTTGTATATTTACAAATAGTGCAAGCTTGAATTGCTTATCCATTTTCCTTTTTTACATTTTCCTAGGTTTGGGCTAACAATCATCATCATCTCACAACTACTTCCGAAGGACAACTTGTTATGACTCTCTCGCACTAAAATAATATGTAAAATTAGCTGAGATTAACAAAGGAAACAAATTCTAGAAGATTTATACTTACTGTTACGAAAGGTAACTTTTTACCATTTTCGTTTTTAATTGAACCATCCAATCTTACAGATGCAGAAAAATTATCTTCTTTGGTTTGCACAACTTTATGGTCCATGTGAGGGCTTTAAGTTATCATTATCTTATTTCAGAAAAAATGTTTTCTGTCTGGGTTTTTGTATGCGTCGTAGATTGCGTGTTTCAATGGCTATTAAATTTGTTTACATGCATTTATTCGAAGAAGTAATTAAGCGTAGAAACACACAAATTTGTCAAGGAGTTACAAGCGCTATATGAAATTAATTGTATTCTTAACAAAATACTCAAAAAGCCTTTTCATACAAAAAAACGTACAATTATATAAATTGAGCAGTATAATTTACATGGAATAGGGAAACAACACAAGCTTCATGGTGTGATTTGTGCTTACATGAAACCAACCTTCAGGATGTGCACAAGACAACTTCAATAGCATGACCCGTAACTGCACTTGTGCAAATGGACAAAAAAATCCAGAAATTTCGTGACGGGAATGGGACAAAAACATGATGATGAGCATGTCTCGATGTCATATTCTGTGGCAAAATGTGACAAAGTTGATAATGATAGCATTTTTGTGGTGTCGTGGTAAGAAGAGTCCTTCAAGATGATAGGGGAAGAACATCATATCATATAACAGTTTACACAGTAAATAACTAACTTTGGTCATGTCATTAGCGTTCGTGGTATGAAGAATTTTGGTAAAGGAAGCTGTCTTACTTGATTTCGCGTCATCAATTGTCATCAGATAAAAAGGCGCATTGCATTGTGTGCTACTGTTGCTGTAAATGTTTGTAACTTTTTATTGTCACGCGTAGACATACTGCGCCGTAGTCGTAATATTTTTCGCTAACGTTTTAATGGATGATTTTATTGGTCTTTAAAAAGTATACAAACAGAGTGCTAGAAGCAGTGATGTGGATGATGATTTTCCCATTTGCTGACGGCTTTTGAGAGAGGTGTAGTACTACACTGGCACTGGTCATAGTTATACAATAATGCTTTAAACCGTCGTAAAAATCTTTTCTGTTGCATTATTGTAAGCTGGATGGGTTAAAACTACGTGCTTTTCATCTTCATGTGTATATTACAGCGCAAAATCCTTATTTGGAAATTGTCAACCTAGTCAAGAAAATAAGTTTTAGATGAGAATAGTTTTCAAGAACTAGGCCTACTAATGAGTTTCGGGGGTATCATTAACTCTAATGCTACATGTGAATATTCTGAGGAAACAAAGAAAAAATTCTTGGTTTATTACCGCTGCCTTATCTTCATTCTTTTCATATGACAAGATAAATAGTCATGCATTTCATGATGTGGGCCTACACATACTTTCTACTATGTACGTGTTCATCGAATACTGAAATTTGAATTGGTTTGCTCTTCGGGTTTTTACTGTATAACAGGAAACATAGACAAAGAGACAGATAAAAACTGAAATTGTAGTATTGATTTTCGTCAAGGCCAACCGAGATGTTACATTTTCTGCTACTTCTCTTCTGCGTCTCATTGCACTCTTCTCTGGACCCTACCACGTTGGTTGCACACTTTCGCAGTATTCAGTACTTTTTCTTGTCTACTCTTGAATCAGTTGAATTTTTTTACAGCATTTCTTGCTTATGCTGTAAGTCAGCGTTATTTTGCTGGAACACGTTAGTCTAGTAAAATGGGTTTCACACAAGGCCAAGTGGTCTATAGAAGAATACCCTTTCTTTTTCGTCTGGTTCGGCAGTTTTGTTGTTGTTTTCCTTTCATCTGCCCTGTCGAGCGAAAGTTACCACATTGTATAGGCGGATGGTTGACTATAATTCTATTGTTTCTTTGAAATTCTAAGACAGTCTGAGTAAACGTAAATACAACATGTGTAGTTTAACAAGCTTCATTTTATAACCAACATTTATATGATATGCATGAAGTGGGAAATCTCAAGAGATTTTGGCGATTGTAATAAAAAGAAATAACAGAATAATGTCCCATGATGCCCCTTTCTTGTCGCCTATGAGTCACTTTTGATCTCACGTCGCCTTTGGCTTTTTGGTGGTGTTAAAAGGATACTCTTGTTATCCAGACATTCCAGCGGAGAGTGGTCTTGAAGGTTTTTCATACCATTGTACAGTTGTATTTTTGTTTTGCCATCTGCAAAACCGTCGATTGATGGTCTAGACATGCTTGCCATTTTATGGGTGTATATGCAAGAAGATAGTAATTACAAGGACACAGCGTTGATTAACTGGGTGTTGTCGGTATCGTTTTTGCAGCTTAGTGCTGAAATCTCATGTCAAAGTTGAAGAGAAAAGAACAGTAGTTTTTTCTCTACAGGATATAGTTACATGATGTCTCGTTTTTCAAATGCCAATCATTATCTCAACGGTAAGCATTTATCCTATGGGCTTATCCAATTCTTCATGCTTTACTGCCTGTCTACGTGAAAACCTTTCATAGAGACATTGACTAGAGCTATATAACAAATTATTAGCATTGTAGTGTCAATTGCAAAGCTTAACATGAAGCATTTTAGCTGTTACGAAACGCATACACAAATGACATGAGAACAGTTTGGTTTCCTTTGCTTTCACACGATTTGTTCGATGATACAGCAAAGTACTGGATGTGAAAAGAGATGACTGATATGGATTGTTCTCTGTATTTACTTTTGTAAGTAAAAATCAACAGAAGCTAGACTCAAATCACATCCGACAGCTCAACTGGAGAAAAACAGAGAGGAAAGTTTTCATGGAAAACTATAATTGTTTGCTTTATGTTTAAGCTGCTCACTTTTTCGGTTAGAGATTTCTGTTTAACTCATTACTATAAGTACTAACTAACTCTTTGTTTTGGGTGCAGAGAAATATTGTCCAAAAATACTAAATGTTTTTATTCATACAAATAACTACTGAAACGTAGTTTTCTTCTTTCCGAAAAAGTTTCAGTAGAAAGTAACTCATGTACGGTTTGCATGCATATGGTGTCCTTAGTCCCTATCATCAGATCACGTAGAACAGTGAAATTATAGCATGCAATGTGCAAGCACTATAAACAGCAAATAAACACCAGCTTTCCGAAAACACTTTGTGCATAATTCAAATAGTAATATTGCATATGAATTACCACAATGACACACATATGCTTGCTTCCATTCACGGTAAAAATGTAGTATTCATAGGTAGAAAGACAGCTTTTTTAGATCATTATGAAGGGATGTTTTCCAAACCTGAAAATAGATAAAAAGATTTATTGTCGATAAAAATTTAAGAAAATCTTTTTCTTCATAGGAAACGATTAGCAATATTTCTTTGACATTTTTAAAAATTAAGAAATGATTGGCACTTTTGTAAAAAAACAAGGCTCACTCATTCCTTGCATTTATTTTTTTTTGTCAAAAAAAACACCGGAAAAAATAATCATAGACTTAAAGTTCATTTCATTGTAAGCACACCTGACACCATATTTTTAGGTTGTCTTTCGACAAGGTGATATATATATTTTATGGTATTTGGATAGGCTATATTTTCTTTTGAGATATCATTTTTACGAAACATAAATTCATTTTAGAAATGGAATTTTATAATAGAAGTTCATATGATACTTTTGTGTTGAATAAGATGTCTTCAAAGAGCACGCTGCTGATGACATAAAAAGTAACATTTCTAACACTTTAGTTCAATAAAATGACACTTTCCTAATCGATTTTATTTGGTTCTACTTGATACGATTTGTCAGTAATGAGTATTTTTATAAGTTGAACCCTTGAAAATACCGTTGTGAGATAAAATAGAGTTGAAAAGCTTTCTACGATTCAAGCCAAGTCACTATTTGATTTCCAACTCTCACAGAAGTTAGAGTCAATCAGCAGCAGTTAAAGTTTTCGGCTAAACTTCTAATTGATGAAATAACTTGCAAAAAGAGCTTTTCCCTTTACTGAAACAAAAGTTGACAGTGTGTTGCAATTTTGGCAAACTAGTTCAAACTAGCTTTTTACTTAGATCTTGTTTTTATAGTAGAGTAACTACATTATATGAATTAAATTATTCGAAAATTGATGTTCACATCCTGGAGATGCGCAACTTGTAACGCATTTCCTTGAAATGTACAAAGATGATGAATCTTGCGACACTTCTCTCGTTACCTTGATGTAGAACCTTAGGCCTACAATTTTTAATGAAGTGAGTCACTAATCTCTAATCCATCAAGTTAATATTGGACAGTTTGTTTGTTTATACATGCATATAGTCGAAGCTCGTTAAATCGGTCACCTTTAAACGGTTAAGTAGCTGTATCGGCAGAAAAATCAGTATAGTTATAAACTATAACCATCAACGGTGCTATAGGATATAATATATATAGGATATACCGCCGGGTGCCGTAATATCGAGCTTCGACTATATAAGTTTTTGTGTCAACAAAATTGCGTTACTCACGCATTTTAATTGGCATTTTGTTTACTGATGGAATGAGGTGCGTGCGTATAACATTCCGGTATAATTTGAGAACGACGCAATTTCTATCTTACATCTTACTTCGTGCGAACCTCTAGGGATGGATGCATATATGACAATTAATCAAGTGTATAACCAAGCTTATATAAAAAACTGTGGCTCTCTCTCGGGCAAGGGGATAAATAGTATTTTTTTGTTGTTTGGTAGTATGGTCACATTTGCACTTTTTTATTGTTTGAGGATGTCTTTTGTGTTAAGCCATCTCGTATAAATTATGATACCTTTCGAGAGTTTAAAAATATACCATGATAGATTCTTCTTAGAGATAACTCAAGTATTTTTTAATACATTTTTAAAGCATGAAGGTAAATGGTATAAATGTACTAAGCGTGAGACCTTCTACGCTGATTTTATGGTAATTTTCCATGTCTTGATACTTATCTAAAGCTAGCGTTTAGAATTTTAACAGCATCATCCCTTACAATGTTTTTATCTATCTAAAATATAAGAATGATATTATTTTTCACATTAGTTATAATTTCAAGCCTAATCACAATTAAATATTTGGATGTTGTTGCCACTGTTTCAAACGTGATTGAAGGTAAAGCCTAAGCCTTGTTCTTTTTTCGTTTGCAAAATTTAATGGGTATAAAGTACAGCAAGAATTATGCATTCTCCAAAATACGTACTATCAACTATCATCTTGTTATATGTATGTAAATGTAAACACTAACGAGGGGAGCCTTTCATCGAGAGCTGCCAGAATTGCTTGAAACTTTGGCTATAGTAAGGCACTAGTATAAGATAATTATTGCCCAAATTATAGGTTTCAATGGCCACGCATTGTTGAGTTACATGAGCTTAAAATTTCCGGCTTTAAGTCGAGCTATACGCCATTGTCTAAGCTTTATTTTTTCCAGACTCCTTGGGATGCACTTTTTGAATATATTTGCAAATATTTATATACTTTACAGTGTTTTAAAGGTTAGTTGAACAGTTTAAGATAAAAATGTAAGCTTTTTAAATCACTAAGGTTGTGTGCTAGAATCCGTGAAAACCCCAAGTGTAGAAATACTTAAACTCATTTAATTCAATACATGTAATAACTTTTAAATTTGTAATTCCATTACATAATGTTAAAACAACATTATTAACAATGTAAAAGGTATGAATATTTGCAAAAATATTCAAAAAGTACATACTAGGGAGTGTGGAAAAAATAAAGCTTAGACAATGGTATATAGCTCGACTTAAAGCTGGAAACTTTAAACTCATGTAACTCCACAATGCGTGGCCATTGAAACCTATTATTGGGGCAATAATTATCTTATACTAATGCCTTAGTATAGCCAAAGTTTCAAGCAATTCTGGCAGCTCTCGATGAAAGGCTCCCCTCGTAAGTAAAGGTTAAGGTAAAAGGAGAAACAGTAACCCGGGTACAGAACTAAGTCAAAAATGATCAAAATGAACTGCAATAACATTTGTACATTTCCGTATTTAATTATTACTCAAAACGGTCTATTATAATGCTAACAAGTTCACGTGAACGATGGCAATTAGCATCAATCACAGTGCCAAATTGTAGTGAATACACATTGATTGTACTAATCATTTATATTTATTATATCCTACTTGCTATTTTTGGACTCTGAATATTGTAAGCATGATTTCCTAACAAAGAAAAATATATGCATGCCTATTTGCACTACGCCAATTAATATATATTCCAAAGCGTTGATGGAGAATTTTAACAAAATGCAATTTATACAGTATCATTGTAAATTATGATCGGATGCATTCATCGTGTTGTTGTCACAATTTAATGATTCGTATCAATTGAGTAATTTATTCAATAAAATAAAACTTTAAACCTCTTAAAATTTTACCAGACCAATGGCTCTAATTCTACTATACATGTATTGTATATGTAACAAATTATTAAAAACGTCACTTGCATTTTTTCTCAACCCTACCCTTTGTATAATAGCACTGTGCACATTTCATTATTCCATTCATTGATGTCCGTTTAGGAATCGATTTTACGAAAATAACTGAATAATACATTAAGCTTGCTGCCTTTTATAACTCGAGAATTTATATAAGAGTTGCACTACATTGTTGTCATTTCGTGTAGTCATGAATAGTGCAGTGAACTGTAGCAAATCGTTAAGTTGTGATGATGATGTGTTATGTGATGCATAGTATGGCTGCATTTTACAAAGATTCACCTAATAAAATGTAGAGAGTAGAGAGCGAATCAAAATTAACAAAGATGCAACAGTTTGCTTAAAGCAACAACACGAATGAATAGCATTCAGTTGTCACTTGGTAATTTCTTACGCCTTATTTCCTTTCGATAACACTTTTCTCATTTATCCTGTAAATTGAGTAACTTTTACTTTCGTAATTTTCTCGTGCTGTTTGTACATTAAAGCATTCATTTTTACTATAAGGCAAGCTGTTTTTACACAACACTCGTCTTATACTACATACTCTTTGTAGTGTTTTCTCGACTGTATATTTATCAGGAAAGGGAGACGGAAACGTGTTTTTGTACAAAAGTAACACATTGAACTTTTTTTTATAGAGTAAAGCCATTTAACACTGAGTAAAAGCTAAAGAAAACAAATTATAGGTTTGAAAACCACAATACGTAAAGATGATAGTTGGTCTCAATCATCGCCTCATGAATGTAGCACACAATTATTGTGCATCTGTCTTTATGTGAAGCCAAATGATAAAAATCCAGAAGGAAAGTTACCCTACATATTTTCAAGTATGTTTGATCCCAGTCCACCATCACAAGTTGTTTTTTAATTTAACCAATCGCTGAACCCACACAATTGCATTCATTGATAAAATTAGAAGTTGTTTTTTCGATCAATCTCAAACGTAGGTTATACGTATTTCAAGCTTTGTAGGTGGGAAAATATGCTTAATTTTGGTCAGTTAAATCAAGCTTAATTGGTTTCTATACGTTTTCTAGATGGGAAAATATTTACATGCATTTAAATCGAACGAGTTGGTTGACTTGAACCATCCACGAGAAAACCAAGCTTTAAAGATTGGGACTGCGCCACGTAAGTGTCAAGTAAGATGATTTTGAAGATGACATCCGTTTGTAGCGTGCATGGTTGGTGCAATCACACAGATGCGGATGACTGGTGAAAGAATGATAGTTTAACGCTTATGTATCGCTTTTTTATGGCATGCAGAGAGGAAGCTATTGTCAGCGAGGTTTTTGGCTACAATTTTGGCCTGTTTAGTTTGAGAAAGTCTAAGGCACAAACTATTAATATTGTGAATGCTTTATATCTGTTTGTCATATTGGTAAAATAATTGATGTACAACTTTGGATACTTCAGTGAAAGCCTTCTGCTCAAAACTTCTATCATTTGAAAAGGAAAATTACAAAGCATCTATAAAACTCGATAAGCTGTCCCGTTTTTGGCTTTTAGCTTTTTGTTTGAATTGTGAAAGAAGGAGGGAAAAATTATAATATATGCTCAATTTGAATTTCTGGTTGAAAGAAGTTTTAACACTAATATTCTTTTTTGTAACACTTGGACGTAGTACATATGTGCAATCAGTTTATTCACTTTTTTCACCAATTTGGCACGAGTTCGGTATGCATATAATATAGATCATGGTCATCTATTGATACACACTTGGTCACAAAGGAATAGCCAGTTTGATCTTGATCGCCAGATTCTTCTAGTGAGGGCAATTTTTGCCGGTGAAAGTCTCACATGATGAAATTTTGTGCAATAATGATGGTTAGATGTTCAATTTTCATTCTGTATTGTGTTACCCCAAAAAGGTATTTCTACGAATAATTTTTTCTTCCATTCAGTTTAGCATGTAAAAATTAGGCAAGAGTCTTATGACTGTGCAAAATAATTGTACTTCATCAAATAATTAAATGACATTTTTTCATATCTGCTACTATTACTGAATTGCGTAGTAAGAATGTAATACATAAAACAAATAATATTAGTTTCGGAATGACCGATGTTAGCACTTACTTACTTCAACTGCTTGCAACACATTTTTGACGTTAGCACTACGTCGTTGCATCTGTCATAAATATCCATTCGCACAACTCATTGTCAATATCGTTATCGAAGATGAGCTAGTCTTTATTGCTAAAAAAATATGTATAATAGTTCACCAGTACAAAAAATGTTACCATTACAATGTGCAATGAAATAATTATGTATAAAATGCATAATTGTTAATAATCCTCAGTCAGTCAGTAGGCAACAACGTGCTGATCATAATATTATGTGAAGCAAGATATTCTGCTACGAAATTTTGTGAGACAGAATTTATTACCGGCAATGTTGAACAATAATTATGTGATAACATTCTTTAAGATTCTGCGCAAACTCAACACAGAAATTGAAAGGTATCTGAGAACTAGTAAAGCGAAAAACTTTGACTAGTTTGATTATCTGTTCTGTTATAAATATGATTTTAACTGGAGTGGGGCATAATGAGATGGAGTAAGAGGTATGCCTATGAGGGTATTTTTTGCACAAATTATTAAGGCATTGATATTATTTATGTAGAAAGCAATAAATTGCAACTAAATGTTTTCCTACATCGACTGTGTGTACTTGGCGTTAGAATTCACTGAATGATTACTCAAAAAATTTAGTCCGTGATTACTATTACTAGCTTCAAATTTACTGTTTAAGTCTTTAGACATTCTTTTTATTTCATTTGGTTGAATCAAAGCCAGATGCCAGATACACAATGACTTTAAATAATGCAGTTAAAAAGTAAGTGTTTAGTTCACAAAAAGTAAAAACAAAATTAAAGTGCATGCATTTTTCTATTATATTTTAGACTGGCCGCAAGCGAATGTACCACTTGTATACATAAGACAGGAACTTTGTTAGATTTTACGTTATTTGTTTACTTGTAAAATCTTCAGGAAGGCCTTTACATAGAATCATAAATCTTTGCATTGTTTTCTCTCACACTAATAGATTGTGAAGTGTACCGTAAATGAGTGAAATGAACTATGAACCCAAAATGTATACAAATTGTCAAGTAACCATGCATTAATGACCAACGAACAGGCGTACGTGCGTAAAAATATCTGTTTTGTAGACTTTATCAGCAACTCTAGTATGTTCTTGTAAATTTTTAGTAATTAAGAAGCAATTTACTGGTATGCACATCATGCGGTGTAGTGTTGTTGCTTGGCTCAGCTATGCATATATTGTCGTGCCAGGTTTAAATCGCTACTTAAATTTTTTTTTTCATCAGTAAAATTACCGAAAGTACACAAAAAGAAAATGTCGAGCAAACGTGATGTGATAAATGTTTTTATCTTGTCATCTTCGTATTGTATTAAACTAACAAACATTAGTTTTTTTGTTGTACCGAAAATGCATTGTTATTATGCGAGTGTCTGCTATGATGCTTTCTGAAAATACAAAAGTCTTGGCTGAAGTCTGTTCATCTACTTGCTTATTGCTGCTATAGTGTCCAAATGATATCCAATCGAGTTGAAAATTGACAAACGGATTTACTGGTACAAAATAATAAACCCAGGATTGATTTTTCGCAAAAATGGTTGACTTAGATGAGTTTGATCAGACATTTTAGAATACGCTAAAAAAATTACGTGATGAAATTCAAGTTGTGGAAATTTTGAGCTTATTGAATTTTAATTAAATAAAGAACATCAAAATCAAGCTGGCACTTCGTTATTCGTTTTACGATGAATTGTTTTTCTGCTGTGAGTATAAAAAATTATATTATGTATTGTTATGTAACCAGCTATACACAAAAGAGCTAAAATGTCACATGTGTGACTCATATGACAACAACGCGAATGTTTTTAATGTTCTTGAGGTACAAATATGTATTTTCTTCATTATTTTCCAACAAATTGTACTCATATTCAAACAAAGATGACGACGCCTAATGAATTTTCTTTTGAGCGCAAACATTTTTAAATAATACACTGCCGAAGGAGTTTTTTGTTTACAGCAAAATTCTAGTTGTATATTTTCTTCGGCTTCTCTTCGTTCAATAAGTTCTTTGCACTTGCTTAATTTAGTCACTCTGGCATTTTGGTGCCATTTTTATTCCTATGATTTAGCGCACACCAACTCTTGAACCTCCTAAAGATATGTTGTAGTTGTAAACTTAACACTGGTCATAACCACAATTCTGAAACAACACAATTAGCAAAGAAGGCATTTTCGATTGCAAATATCACTAAAATTTTGTACCATATATTATGATTTCATACTTTCAGTGTTATATGATGGCTTTCTCTAGTAAATATGAAATATTTATTCAAAGATCTTTTTCCTCTGTAGTAAAATATTGTTGGTCGCTATTGATTCTGATTCTGCTGGTGAGCAGTATTAGTTTTGGTTGGTATTTGATATCAAGCTTGGTGGAAATGAAACTACATTCTGGATGCTTATGTAGTTTAAAATGTGATCATTTACAAAGGAACCTAGTTATTGTTCTATTTTTACTGTCGTTTTTTTTTGTAAATGATCTAAACGTGGATGAGTAAAGAAATGATATTATCTAGTTGTACAGTATTGGAATAATAAAATATTAGCATAATATAGTGTAACCTTATGCATTATGTATCAAAACGTGGGAATTAGTTTGGGAATTCAATGAAAGGCTATTGCGCAATGATTTGCCATGTATAATACACTTATTTCAATGCTGACACATGGGAATATGTGTCTTTAAAATGTATGTCATATTTTGTTCAAATGCGGAAGATTTTAAAAGCTGTGTTTCTGGCTATTCGGCATTGATGCGTAGTAGTTTTACTACTGTATATTGAACCTGATTTGATTAATAATATTAACAGGAGGCTAATATTGAGCGAATACCTGGAGCTACTGAAATCTTATTATTAAGTACAAAGAAAATTTAGCCCATGCATATAAGCTAATTTCAGATAATATTTATAATATTTCGTTTCTGATTAAATTAACATTGTCTTTGCGTCTTTCACCTAAAGATTTTGACATGACCTCAAAATTCTACTTCCTATCAAAATTTACTGACTTAAATAGCAAAATTTCTTTAAGATATTGACAAATACCGTTAGGTACTTCAGAACTTCCGTCATTTCTTAAAAGGAGGTTTTAGAAAAAACTTTCAATATCTTGTGTAATTTTTTCGTACATTAATAATGTGATATATGTTTAAGGCTTTCTTTTGTTACCTACCTAACAGGATACAGTTCGTTTGTAAGCTTCTTTGGCAAGACAACATAGCTTATTGATGTGTCCCTGAGATTGACATGTTTATTTTCTTGACATTATTTTACTTCCACGTGTTACGTGTATGGGTTGTGTAACAACCACAGAGAAATTGAGATCATATTTAGGGGCTGGCTAGTACATAAAGCAGATCTCTGAGGTTTTCGGAGGTTTCTGGTAAAACTTTGACTTGGGTTTCTAGTATGATTCACTGTCTGCAATTCAACAGATGTAACTGCAAAGTATATGATCAACTTGAAGTCAGAGCCCAGATACGCACTTTCTAAAAATTAAGTTTAAGTTCTGATGAGATGTTTTTTTATGGCAAGGATGATTTAGAAGGCGAAGTGGTGGAAAAATAATTAACTCTGAATGAGTGAGGCATTAATGGCAATTTTACGAGAATTTGAATGATTTAAGTGTGCTTTAATTTAATCCATTTTCAGTCGGGCTTTTTATTAAGTGAAAACTAGAAAGTGAAGATTTGCATATTTGCAATTAGTTAAAGTCTTAAATGACAATCATGATCACATTTGCATGAATAAAACAACCTAAAGCAAGAGCAAGCTAAAAACAGAAATATTAAATGAAATAACCAATTCGGTATGAATGAAACTCATATCTATTCAATTTTAAAATGAAAAACTTAAATCGTTACAGTTTAGTTTAAGTAGTTCGCAGTATTTTTATGTGATTGTTAAACTTTATATTTAGTCAAATGAACAAGAAGTTTTCCTTGTAAAATACCGCGAATCATGTCATGTCATCATGTCATGTTTTGTCAGGTATAAGACAACGTACTTTTACACTTATTTCTAAATTCACATAAAAATCTGACGGCACATAAACTGCTATTAATTCATGGGTTATAATATTTTAGAAATTACTCCGCATTAAAAAGTGTTATTTGTTTCACAGCTTGCTATTTTGCACTCTGCCTTTGTTGTTTGTATTGTAACATTTTTGTTTGACTGGATCATACTTAAATCAGATCAAGGTGTTGTTGTGATGTGTGCTTTTATTGCATGCTGTGCAAATTAAATCTTCGCAAAAGCATTGTTTACGTCACGTTGACTCACAGGCTGAATTTGGACGACATAAATTAGTAAGAATTTTGATGTTTTTTAGAATGAAGAATAAGGTGATAAAATAATGTATTATTTATAATCAGGAATCTTACACTCATTATTTTTCGTTTTATTGATATGTATAGACATACCCATTACCCACCTCCTACACAGGTCTACTACGTATTTTTCCTTTTTGAATTTGTGTGTTATTCTAGAACCTCTTCCATTTTTGAGAAACTCTTGGGTAATACCAATAAATATCAAAAATTGATACGGATATAAAATAGGAACTGTGTTGAGTACTGTGATATTATGTGCATATCTATAGGTTATGTGAGGGGCACGGCACGGGGTAGTCTTTGCATAAATAGAATTATAACTAGACATATTTTTTCATGAAGATGTTTCACTCCACAGACCATTATCATTAAAATAAACCTTGATTGAAGAAAAATATTGATGACGTAAATTCACCGTAAATGTTTCCTGTTGTGTAAGTTTATACAATCAAGTTAAGAAGCTAACAAGGCATTAAAATCTTCTTTTTTTGTCAAAAAATTGTCTAGTCAGACTATATCCTCTTCTTGGTATTTTACGTCACATCATTCATAAATTATACGGATTTATTTTAGTCTTATTTATTATGGAAATTTAATGCTTTTGAGATGTAAGATGATTTAACCGTATTTTCTTTATGTGCAACTGTGCAATGAAGTAGAGATAAAAAAGGTGGGAGCAAATGTGTTGTTTTTGGTAGATATTTTGCTGATTTAAAATGTAGTTTAGCTATTGCAAGGCACATTATGTGTACACATTCCATTTTCTATTACGTCGTGCAAACTAGTTTTCTTGAAGTAGTAGCAATTTTCGATTACCATACTGCGTAGACAAGGTAATCTCACTACGGTGATGTGGAACTTTTGACGCAGACACGTCCTAAGTTACTAACTAAATTCCAGCAATTCAAGTGAAATTTTGTCCAAAGTTATAATTGCAAAATAAGCGTTAAGGAACTGAGCTGAACTGTTCGTTATTAATTTGCAATTGCTGAAATAGAGTTTCTAATCATTGCATATCATATAGAGCGATAATTTCTTCTCAATGATCCATGATCCGTCCAACAAGGTTGATGGTTTATCACATAATCATCTCACCACGACAGACAGAATATCAACAAGTTACTCACATGAATGGAAGGAAAGGGTGTGCATATGGGTTGTTAATAATTTCTGGTAACAAGATAAGACGAAACGCAGATTTACTTGAGGGACCATGACGATGATGATGACGATGACGAGAAAAAAAGAAACATTTTCTTGGCCACATAATTCTAAATGTGATCATGATGAGTACAGTTGCTTGTATGGTGTGGTGGTGAATGTCAACAAGATTCTTTATCAACAGTAAAAAAAAACGTATTTAATAAAGTAGCTTAAAGGGTTATAGCAGCATCATTTCATTTTTGCAGCTTGCTGGCAAAAGATACATTTCGAAAGACGGACAAGTATTTAAACTGCTAACAGTTTTGGGTGTCATATTGGCAAGAAGACGCAAAAATCTTGGTATCACCTCACCAAACCACATCATCCACACTGCCCTCCATGCTGTCCTAATCCCGCTGTGCTGTGTGCGAAGTGATGAAGTGTTTTCGTTTGTCATTCGATAAGCAGCAAAGCCAAAAAAACAAAATAAGAAGAAAAAAAAGTTTTCTCAGTCTTTCTTTTCTGTAGAATCAGAATTCATGTTACCAAGCAAACATGCCATCCATGTAATGACGCGTATCCATGCAAAATTAAGCATATAATCATGTTTATATAACCATAATGTGATTTGCGTATTACCCTAGCGTCTTATTTTTTTATTACGGCTTTGTTACTCCTTTTTTAGTACAACTAAGATGCCAAAGTTATTTCGCTAATGCCTTCTTTTAAAATATACTTTTTTTGGTGAGCACCAAACCAAACAACAACACCAACTTTGAAAACTTCGAAAAACGTCGAAAAGTATGTCGGGTGTCCGTGTGAAAAGATAGTTTGGAACCATTAAAATATATTATTTCCCATCCGTATCCGTCCGTGTACTGTGAATGAATCTGTGAATGTAGAAACTTTTTTTCTTTTGATTTCACTGCATTTTGCAATTTACAACTTACAAGATACTTTTACATTTTAAGTGTAGTACATATTTCCACGCGCAACGGAATGTCTCCTAGTAACCCCCTACTTACCTAACAGAAAAAAAAATCTTAAAATATTTATATATACCTATGTGCTTCATAGCAAGTTGTACTTTTTCACTTATACCAACACGTCCAAAAAGTTCTAAATATATCTCATATTATTGTATCACATACCATCAAACAAACACGATCATCATGCCATAATCATTTGCCACACCGCTAAAAAACACAGAGGACAGAGAAGATCTTTTTTTCTGCTGCTACTACAACTACTGGTTGCACTAGTTGCTAGTTTTTTTTTTATTATTCCCTGCTTGTTAGCTGCTGAAACGTCTAGTTTTCTGGTTGACTCGGAGTTCATATAACCATAACCTCATCGGTATCACCTCACCACCGTCAGTCAAGTCAGTTCAGTTGTTCTCGAGCAGCTTCATGAACATGTAGGCATAAGATTAAATAGCTCTTTGTGCAGAAGTCGTATAATATTACGATACTTATTATTATGGTTTGGTGATCGCTTCTGTTTTGCAAGTGTGGCTTTTGTGGTTTACTCAATTTCTCCCCTTTTTATCACCATCGGTGCTTTTTTAATATTTTTTAGTTAAGTGGTGGGGCTGGTGCTTGTTTGTGTGAAATGCGATGCGATCGCCTCTTACTCAAATAGTCAATGAGTGAAGTGCAGCGGTTATTGGTATCCAAGGAGTATACTATATGACATAATCATTTTCCTTTTACATAAATACATTAAAATAAGTTGTGAGTGGAGGAAAATTCAAAAGTGGGAGAGAGAGTGAGTGGCATGGTCATAATTTTTTAATTTTTATAGCGGTGTTGTTATGTTGTTTTAGCCACACTGGAAGTGAAATATTCATAAAAAGCACGTTCTGAAAACATGTACAATGCACAATTGCATTCTTCAGTGGAATATTATCGACTATCGTGGTCGACACAGTGTGGCATGCATATTTGTTCGTCGGAAATCTAATTAATTGGTTGATTAATTGAATTATTTTTTTTGTTTGATTTGACACTTTTTAATTGCGTAATTTTGTTGCTAAGCTAGACTTCGGGACTCCTAAGGAACTACATGCGTTTAAGTGATTTAGTGAATTTTGTTAGGCGTTAAAAAAGACGACGTATAAATTATCGATTGTGATGAGTACTGAAACTTAATTGTCGATTGCAATTTTTCGTGGAAACGTAAGAATTAGTTCAGGTGTTTTTGCTAGTAATTTTCGTAATTTGGCAATTCCATATTAAGATGAAGGAATTAAGCTTGCATATTCTGTGCTAACAAAAGTAACTAAGCTTAAGGAGAGAAAGTGCGAATGGATGAGTGCGTTATATTTACTGAGTCGATTCGAAAGATTTGAAACTATTTTGTCAGCATTATCTAATTGTAATCATAATTACAGTAACACAGTAACAGCAGCACCATTCAATCCCGCTTTGCGAATTGCGACTCTTCGTTTTTTCACTTTTTTTGCATGTTCACTTTCAATTTCATGTGAGCAAATGTGAGCTGTTTTGTTTCATCGTCCATCCCATCAATCCCATCCATTTCAAAAACAGTTCTACTGTAAATACCTTTGTTTGCTTTATGTTCACTCCTTGTTCCAGTTATTTCCAACTCATTAGCGATTATGTACATAATACAGCCACACACATGTTTTCATGATTGTCGATTGTAAAAGTTCACATCACACATACTTTCAATATCAAACAACACGTAAAATCATTGTCAATTTCAAGTATTTTACTTACATGTAAATAACAAGGTATACTTGTATCCAAAAAAAAACTTAATCAAACCGACCTGTATAAAAATGCAAAATTGGATTGTATATTACTTTTTGCACTACGATATGTTTTTCATGTAAGCAAACAAACTATTGCTCTTCGACCAATTAACCCTTCCCCGATGCAGTGTCAATCGTTTCCCTCCCCTCCCATTTAATATCTGGCAATCATCTAAATCTAAAGTGATCCCTATTCAAAACATAGTTTCAACTTTAACTTGATTAATTTACGACTTTCTTTGTAGAAAATGAAAAATCTATAAATAAATATGTCCTACAATTTATATGTATCTCTCATAATTCATCATTTTTCCATTTGAAAAGTATAATTAATCTTGTATTCGAACATTTTTATGCTCAAAGTACATTTTAATAGGCATGCATAAATGCGTTGACTGTTTACACACCAACACACCTATCTTGCTACTATGTGTGTGGCATTAATGGCAGGCAGCACTAAATTATACACGAGTTGAAGCTGGCATTAGCACCTACTCCCACATAAAAAAATACATACTCGTTTCGTTACATATTCATGATATATGATTATCAGTCATATTATTTGCAACATGTTTATCTCTACACGCTCCTTATCATTTGTTTGTAATGTAACACGTCAACCTTCTACATAACACACGCATTCATGCGCTGCACACCAGCTATGAAAATGATAGATTGTCCTTTCAATTCTGACATTGGTTTATTTATAATATGTACATCCATAAAATCAGTTCAAAAGTTAATACCATGTTTGTTTTTTATTTCTTACTTTATACAGATCCGTAGTAGTATGATAAAGCATCACAGAATTATTATCATCCCTACCTGATCATCATCACCACTTGTGAATAATCGGCCAGCAATTTTTTTGTGAAAAGTATCAGACTGAAGCGTTTGACCTGTACTTTGCTCAATAGTGCAGGGCGGGCTAAGCCTTGCAACAGCATGAATGTGCATCACAATCACAGTTCCTTGCGACATAGCCTAAGTTGCAACAACAATTACTCGACAACGATGAAGCCGGCCGGACCAAGGAAGTTTTATCAGTTACCTGAAACTCCGTCATCCTCATCAGAATGTGGAATTGGAGATGGAGACGGTTTAAATGGATTGCGAGGAGGACCTAAGAAATTTCGCTCAAAAGGAAACCAGAAAAATACACGAGGACTGATGGAAATGGTGGAGCGAAACATTATTGGAAGGGAGACAGTGTTCCAGGGTCCATTTGGTCCTCGCAGATGTAAGTCATTTTTATCAATCATAAAAAAGAAAGTTGTATAAATTATGTTCCTCAATGGTGCACTTGTTATTTATCAAAATGCAGTTTACATATAAGTATCTTTAAAGTTCCGTCAGAATATTTTGCATGCACAGTACAGATACTGAAAGCTACAGATCTGTAAAAAATAACGATGTTCCAAGAATCCAAGTGTTATGAAAACGGAAGTAAAAATAATATTTATTAACATAGTTATGTCTATGTTATACAAGCCCGTTTCAAAACTATAAAGTTCCAAGAAAAATTACAAGCTTAAGTCTCAAGAGGGGATTACATAATTATGTCATGTCAGTGGGCATGTATCATGGTCGTCACGTCGTACAAAATATCTGGGAATTTTTTTCCGCGTTGGGATTTGGTTTTTTATCCTGTGAATCATATTTATAGAGAAATGCTATAATTATATGGTAGAATCTTGTTCGCAGTCAGTCAGTGCCACGCCACACAAGACCGCCTATAATTATTTTACCTAACTGACTACAAATAGTGCTTCAGTTATCTAATGGAAATTTCTTTCAAGTGCTTTCCTCTGAAAACTATCTATCTTTTATCAATTACCCCATTTTTATTGAAAACAGTATTCAAAGTGTGTATAGAATCTGTTTAATGATTAATTAATTTAAAACTTAAAACCTTGTCCAAAGAGTACTCTATTTATGGAAAATACACAAATTGGTATTTATGAAACCTAAACAATCTGTTTGGCAGTATTGTAGCATACACTCTGCGTACTACAATCAGACCACATTTAATATGAAATTAGTTCAGGTTTGGTCATGTTGCCCAACTTTCTTTCACTTCATCTTTCCCACTGTGCCATAAAACACATTACAACTCACCTAAAAGCTAATGCTGGGAAATGAAATTTAATTATTTACGTAAACGTAAAACCTCATATTCAACCAAGTAATTAAATGGATTTCTACGCAAATTATGAGTGCATACATTCCCCGTTTTTCATTTATCACGAAAATGCAACATTCTAAACGAAATACAAATCTTATCATATTATCATTGTTTTAAGCAAACACGCTTTGAAGTTACTCTCCAGCAAAAGTCTTTTATGTGATGTGTAAGTGAGATAAATGGGAAAAACTGGTTTCAAGAATGAAAATGTTTGCATTAGACATTATACATCTGTTAGAGTATGTATTTGTGTCCTTGAAAGTTTTATTCGCTTTTAACAAGAGCCGTTTTTTCTAGCGTTGTACTTCTATTTTTTTGAAATTGAATAGCAAAATGGAAGCTCACCACCTCACGGAAAATACATGATTTTAAGTAAATGCCCTCATCCGCGTGTGTACATTTTGGTTGTAAAAATAACCATACTTGATTATCATGACAGCGCTAAATATCTAGTTAACTTGACTTTTGGCTTTGTATATTAAAAAATCAAATGTCGGTAATATTAGTGTAATGTTGCACATATTATTTATTTAGTCTGGTCTGCTTTGAGCTAACCTTGGAAAGAGTGGAAAGCATTTGATTGTAGCCCACCCGGAAAGATGCACATATTATGCGTCATCATTGTATCACAATAACTTGCAATTAGTAAAAAAAAATACTTTACATAAATGTGCAATTGGGCGTTTCTTCGAACAATATTGCGCACTTTTATTGGGCTTTCCAACAGTGTAATAAACTATTTGAAAGGTTAAAGTAAACAATAGTAATAAAGTACCAGCTCGGTTTCTTTTTGAATCAACAAATAAATGACAAGTTGATCCATTTCCAGGAGTTTTTGCACAGTGTTTTCTATGTTGCTTCATTTGTCATTTATCTCTTGTTGAGTAAGTAAATGTAAGCTTAAATTTTGAACAATTGTAGCCAGCTTTAAGCATTTAACTTCTTTTTTTCTCTATGCTATCAATTTAAACAGTTTTACATCTAGTGTGATTTTCTATCATTCCATTAAAATACTTGAAAAAACTAATCTATAATTTCCGACCCAAGTGGTAAAGTGAAGCATTTGAAAAGTATTTACATTTACTTGTGTCAAGTCAAGTATGATCAAACGAATAAATAAGTTTCGCTTCGCTGATATCTCAAGACTTGGAAGATAATACGTCGTGGACGTGAATCGTGATCATCAGAGAGTCTTAACGTTTGTTTACGCCAATTTCTTGTTGGAGTTTTAGTTATCTCATCTATGAGCTTGTTATGTCTTCATGTGAAATGCCAATAATTTATGACGTTGTATATCTAAGCAACGCAACAGCGTTTCCATTTCCATTCCACATTTCTCAATATACATATTCCTCCTCCCTTTTTTGTTTCCTATTCCTGCCCTTTTCTTTTACAATCCTCTGCCAAAAAAATTTCTTATCATTGGAAACTTCTTGGTTTGGTTGAATGACAGCTGCTAGCACTACTGTGTTTTAGAAATGGTCTACTGAGCACATATGAACGCCATATCATCAATAAATAACCTTTTCTTTTGCAATTTGCACTGCCACTGCCAGTGTAATACATACCTAGAAAACTACATACTGTGTTGTTTTGTGATATCGTAATGTATGCACATCTTGTTGAAAATGCAGGTTATTAAGTTAGTATGTGATATTTACCAAGCGGAAATGAGAACCAAACACAAAGGTTATTTTGTTTTTCTCTTTAAAAAAGGGGGCCAAGAGAGTGCAGTTTACGATTAGACTGCCTCGAACTTTGCTCACTCCAAAAAAAAACACGAACGTTACTTGCTACGGGTTGGAAATGAGAAAGTTAATGAAAACTTGTCTCATACTTTTTTTTATTGGCACACAAGCGCGTGGCTTATGGGTTCTAAGATAATATGAATGCCGCAAATGCACTAGTCACTTGTAGGAATGTATTTTCTTTCATTCGAACGCCTCATCTAAACAACTCTCCCTCTTTACCAGTTTGACATAAAACATAGTTTTATTCAATACAAGGTTAGTGCGATGTAAATCCGGTAAAACGATTTCGTTTTATGAGAATGCATTTCGTGAACTTTCAGATCTATCACAGCACAGGTGAAAAAAGTAGGAGAAAAGTATGAAACAGGTCAGCTTTATTTGAGTTTAAAGAAATAGAGCGTCTAATAAGGTAAATCCACGGCTAGTTGCGAAAATTACTCGTAATTTAATTTTAAATCTATACAAGAAACACGATATAAGACGTTTTGGAAATCAAAATTTTCAAAGTTGTATTTCGTATTTTCGTCGGAAAAGGAAAATGATTGTTGACTAGTCAAAATTACAAATTATCTCAGTCTCAATGCTATTACTTGGTACTTTGTTTCATACGAGCTAGGCTAAGGCTAGGTTTTAACGAATTAATGCAATCATGGCTGTTGCCTCACGAGATTAAAAATAAATACCGTTAGTATCTTTTTGTGGCAAGTTAGGAACAAATAAGTTGATTGAAGACTGTGACTTGGACTTGAAGTTGTTGGCAGGCCCCGTCCTACCACCAATTACGGCCTGGAAAGTCCTCAAATCGGGCCTCAAGTATATATACAAACATGCAGAATTTTGAAACACGGGATTGGAAATACATTGAAAGCATGCCCTACACAGTCAAACAATTCAATTTATTGTTCGGTCAAACTGCGTTTTAAATTTCCACCGATCTCGGGAATGCGGTGTTTTTATATGTTGAAGTAAAATATATTCCGAAAGAATCGTGGACAAAATTTTATATATTGAAGTCCAGGTAAAAAGCGATATGTTAAAATCTGAGTGCTATCTGATAGGCTAAAAATTTGAATTCGAAGTAACTCCATTCTTTGATTAGAAAATACAATGAATTCGGCTTATTAAATAGTTAAGGTAAAATTTATTTAATTGGATTGGAAAACGTCATCAATTATGTTAAATTTCGACTAACTTATGACAAACATTACAATTCAGCTAAAAATATTACAGTTCATGGAGAAAAAATAATCTGCGGTTTGACCAGAACACTACTTTTGTTAGAATTCTGTTACAAAATGTAACCGAGAACTCTCAGAATTTTACAGAAATTACATGATGTTGAAATATATATTTGACAATGTTCAAGGGGTACAGGGAAGGTTCTTTGTTGATGTCGACTGAAAAGTTATCTGTTGAGGAGGCTTAAAAACATGTTGAACTTAAGAGAAAATTTCTTATAAAGATGCCTAAATGGCACACAAATATAAAGCATATAAGTTTCATTACTTGTTTCACAAAGAACTTGCTTTTTAGTGAATATATTTTCAATTTTTATCATTTTTGTCCGACCAAAAATTTAGTACGGCCCGGAGACGAGTGTCCATGACTTTCCATGCCAGGATGGGGCCTGGTTGTTGGGAAAAAGACCCAGTCTTTGCTTTGCTTTCTACCTTTCTTGTATAATACGATGTATTTGAGCTTTTTTGTAGTTCAACTGTACATGGAACTAAAAAAATCTCACTTTAAGTGAGGTTTTTAGTTTTCTCTACTAGACTATTTAGGTTATTGTTTAGGATGCAAAGGCTATTAATTCAGCTTGACTTAATGATGACGATTTATAGGCTCGTTTATTTGAAATGAAGGAAATTAATAGAGGACTCGCTGTGTTGGAATGCATGTCTGCTTCTTGAACTTTTATGCAAAGAACGTTCTCCACTCTGTACGTATTCAAATCTTCCAATCTTCTTCCAAAGTTCTTCAGCATGCATAGTTGTGTTATACCGTGCACTATGCAATCAAATTGCAGTGTGTGTCAACATCAGTGCTTGATGCCACAGTAAAATTAGCTCAATTAAAAAGCGGTTTCATTCCGTTTCCATGTAACAACAAACCTAGTTAATGTCTGTATAAATATGTTTGGAAAGCCTGTCGTATTTTTGTTAAATCGAGAACAGAAAACAGTATAATAATATAATAGGATAAGATTTTTCTGCTTCCGTGTAATATTCCCAGTAAACTTGTTGATCTTTGTTTACCATAATAGTCTTATGTGATAAAAGCTGAAAGCGGATACGTACGTGATACTTGATAACGTGATACTTTATACCTTACACCTTATATATGTGGTGGAACAAAGTCATGCTACTTTGTTTACATAGTTGCATAGGTGCATACTTTTACCATGCATTTTTACGGTTTTTAATTAGCATCGTAAATAAAGAAGAAGAAAAAAGAGTGAAAATCTGGGTCGATCATGGCTTGTTTAGGAAAAAAGGACCCTGGATAAATCTGGAATTTTTAGGGCAATGTCATGTATATGCATATTGTGTCTATTTAAAACATACCTAATAGAGACAGGGCAAATACTGAAGGTAAATGTTAAATGTTTTATATTTATACTAATTTACTATCATAGCGCACAAAAAATCATGTGCATGCGCCCCATGTTTCCTGAAGGTGTATGTAAGGGACAGGCTGCGTAGGCAAGGGATGGATGGATGGTCTTCCAAGCAGAAGTCGTATGGCACTTACATACCCTTGGTTGCAATGTATGCATGTAAAAAAATAGTGAATTTAGAATCAGTATTCTCTTTTTAGCATAATTTTATCACTGAATTATCGGGTTCGTTGTTTACAGCGAATTACATCATCATGATCATGTTCAATCTACAAAATAGCCTTGTCTCAATGACACTGTTAGCATAGGGCAGTCCTCTAAATGTGCAGACTAGACCAATAATAATATGTTTAAAGGGTAACATTGATAATTTGCTCGTTCAACCAAGTCTTGGTTTTCGTGGGCTCCCTAGACGGTGGTTTACCGGGAGCAACCTTCAACGAGTAACGTCACAAGGCATATAAAAATGTGTTCGATTAATGATGTTGCCGCAGACAAGTCTGCAAGGACCAAATGAGAGGCAACAACTATTTTGTGCTGTAGTGCTGATGCATTTATGGATGACTGCTTGTAAAGTTGTGTTAAACGTTGGGATATGGTCAGGAACGGCACGGGATGGATGTCTGCATGATATGTTTGAATTTGCAATGACCTACTGTAAAACGGTTGTGTTAAGTTGATGTAAAGTTTAACTTTCACATTTTGCCAGACTAGTTCAACTCTCTAATAGAATTTTTCTTTATGCTTTCACATTTATATTTGATCTGTGAATTGTGCATTAATTTGTTATCTATGAACTAGAATGGATCCATTATGCAAGCACATAATTGGGCATGAAAATTTATTTAAATGTCAACAGAGAAAATTAAGCAAATGAGTTTACTCAAAGATGGAAGAAATTGTGCATGTCACGTGAACACTTAGTGTGTTTAATATGATGATGTTGAATTCGTTTCTTTTAGGTGTCTATATGGATCACACAGCTTCCGGTCAACCTTTGAGATGCATTGAGGATTACATAAGAGATCATGTCTTGCCTTATTATGGAAATACTCATACGACATCAACATTAACTTCATCACAAACCACAATGTTCAGGTAAGCTGTCATGTAAAACTGTGTACTAAAGTAATATGCTGCGTCTGCTTTAGATTATATACCCAAATGACAAACACCGACTAGTTTTTCCAAGATTAAGGTTCATGTCAATTTTATGTTTTTTTTTTATACAGACATGAGGCAAAGGATATCATTCGTAATGCAGTTGGCGCGTCTGAACATGACGCAGTAATATTTTGTGGATCTGGAGCAACCGCTGCCATCCATAAGCTTGTCAATGCAGTAATGGGAGGAAGTAATCGACCGGCTCCTGTTGTTTTCATTGGTCCATACGAGCATCACTCTAACATACTTCCTTGGAGGGATGCTGGTGCAAAGGTAAAAAGATAGCAATGGAAGCAAGCATACAGGTGTATATGACTTCCAGCACTTTAAAGCTATTATTCTTTGTTCAGAAAAGGATATTTTTGATTTTAAAATTATTTCTTACCCTTTTAGATGATTTACATTCCGGAAACAAATGAAGGCACATTTGATATGAAGTACCTGGAGGAGAAACTAAAAGAAATTAAATCCGAAGGTGTGAAGGATCGTTTGATAATAGGAACCTTCTCCATTGCTTCCAACATCACAGGAATTCCAACAGACGACGTAGCGGTCACAATTTTAATGCATAAATATGGGGGACTTGCTTTCTGGGATTATTCTGCTGCAGCACCTCATGTTCAGATTATTATGAACCCATTAGTGACAAATCAGTCAGAGGAGGGTAAGGCGAAAAAAGATGCGCTTTATTTCTCTGGGCATAAGTTTGTTGGAGGACCTCAAACCCCAGGTTAGTTCTACTACTTTAATATGAGAAGCTAAGAAGCGTTTGCCACGCAAATTGTTTATTACAAATCTTTGTTCTATCAATTTTCAGGAGTCCTCATTGCAAAAAAGTCTATCTTTGAAAATCCAGTGCCGGATGGAGGGGGAGGAGGGTCGGTTTTCTTCGTGACAAAAGATTCACACAGATATCTTCAGGTATTTGAGGCTTTAAATACTTCAGCACATATTTTTAAAAACATTTTGTTAAGCTTAAAATTCAATATCTGCAGAATATTGAATATCGTGAAGAAGGCGGCACGCCGGCGATAATTGAATCGATTCGACTGGGTTTAGTTTTTCGAATGAAGGATTCAATCGGAGCTGGAAATATTATTGCCAAAGAATCCGGATTTTCCAAGTAAGATTTGATAAAAAAAATATCATGAGCTGCTGTAATAAAATTGCTTCTATAGCTATGGAATGGAATTTATATTTTTATTTATGCTTTTCATCATAATAGGAGAGCATGCACAGAATGGTCCAAACGCCCGGAAATAAAAATCCTTGGATCAAGCAACCATCCCAGAGTTGGGATACTTTCATTCTTGGTGGAGCACATTGAAACGGTAAATCAAGTTATCATATTTAATTCAGTGATGATAAACCTTTTAATAGAATAGAGTCGATGATATACTTTTGACAATTTGAATTTGGTGTTCTAATAATAAATTTTTGGTGTCCTTTAGGGACTTTACTTACATCACAATTTTGTGGTTGCTTTGTTGAACGATCTGTTTGGCATTCAGGCCAGAGGAGGTTGTGCATGTGCTGGTCCTTATGGACAGTCGTTGCTTGGAATTAGTACTGATCTTGCTCGAGAATATGAGGAACTCCTGTTAGAAGATAGGTAATTATATAAAGTATAATACTTCCTATTTTCGCTATTATTAGGCGTGCAAATAAAGTCGATAATTTTTTTTTCAAATCAATAAAATTTTCAGCCGCTTGGATCGGAGTCATCTTCGTAGACATTTGGAGGGATCATCTTATGAAGTGTTTCGGCCTGGCTTTACAAGACTGTCTATACCCTATCACACACCAGCCCAAGAGGCCGACTATGTGATTGAAGCTGTGAAATTAATAGCAGAACATGGTATGTGCTCTGTTATTCCTAGAAAGCTTTAGTATGGTATGTGTGGAGAAAAGTTGTAACTATATGGTTGATTTATAATTTCAGGATACAAACTGCTTCCATTGTACACATGCAACCCAGAAACCGGAGAATTCCATCATCATTCTACCAATGTAAGATTTCGGTTAAAAATAAAAATTGGTTGGACAATTTGAAGAAAAGTAGATGTTTATAATTGGTGTATCAAATACTTGTAAATTGCAGATTTATCACAATCGCAAATGGCTTAGCTGGGCTACATTCGATACAGAGGGAATACGCTACAAAGAAAGGCAGAGGAATAGTAGTGAAGATTATCCAAACTACAAGGAATGCCTGGAGCAAGCGAAAACTATTTTAACCAATGCACATAATGTAATCCACAATTTGTATTTTATTTTTACGATTAGTTTTTAGACCCCGAATGAATTAATCAACTTGATTTGGTTGTTTAATTAGTTATGCAAACGAAGAACACTTCCAGATCAATCCTTGATGTTCAATACGGCATCGGCGCAATTGAAATGGTTCATGCTACCCTCTGAAGCATTGGAAATTATGAACTCACATCACACTAATACAAAACCTACAATTAAATCACCACAACCATTCCGTGTAAAGTCTTACGCAGCTGATGACGAGCGTCCGTCTTCTGCTTTATTTTATCCGAGCTCCGTGCCATGTCAGTTAATTCAGTCATCTTGGAGGGACGGAGATGCCACTAGTCCAGCAAAGTGCATTCTTAAGTCTGATGAAAGCTTCCACAGTAATATTAGCGATCTTTATTACTCAAGTAATGAAAATGATAGTGATCCTGAGGCTTTAATGGCCGAAGGAACCACTGTGACTGGACCATCAATTTGTTTTGCATCAGCACCTACACCTACAAATCCAGAAAAACCCCTACGCAATGCTATTTCCTTAGATGTCACATCTAACATTGCTGATGGAACGCAAATGCAACAAAACACGCCTCCAATAATTAATAACGGTGTTCACAATGGAACGTCGGAACCATGTATCATTACGACTAATGGAATGCCAAACGGTACCGATTCCACTTCTGCATACTCTAGAACTGAATCCACATCAAGTCTGAGTCACGAGACCTTAAGTCAAGATGGACTGAGCCGACATAATAGTGTCGACCAGCAGTACGCACAATGCGTTCAAATTCAGAATTATCAAACTGAGGGCTATATGATCTCTAATAATGATCAGCAGACAAATTCACTTCCTTGCAATAGTGGTTTTAACGGATATGCTGAATCGTCTTCTCAATTCTCTTTCAGTTATCCAATAAATAACTATTCCAATCCACCCAATACTCCAAGTGTAATGGCGAATCAGTGTGTCCAAACGGTGGCACAACAGAACTCAAATTGGTCTCAACAACAATCATTTGATGCCACCTCCAATTTTCCATTTTCTCCAACTCCGTGCCAAAACTATGGCCTTAATTGGGAGCAAGGAGGACTTAATGTCAATCAAGATGCTAGCTGGGGCCACGTAAGCAGTCCTGTGATGACTCCTAGTCCCGTGCCTTCATACAGTAATCTGCATGGGAACTCACTCTTGCTTGATCAGATGCAAACACAAACTCCCACAATGTCGCCCCTGCCGCAGTCGAACCCTATTCCAACAATTCATGCGATAAGTGTCAATTCTGTCGGATCCCAGTCAACCCCTTGCTTGGTCAGTCCCACTAATTCTAATTCTGCCAGCATTGACAATGATATTGTAAACAATGCAATGAGAAGAGTAACAAACGAGATCGCGAATGAGCTAAAGTCTGAACTACGTGGAGTCATATCTCAGATGGAACAAAGTATTGACCCTGACGGGCTCCGAGAGCGAGCCAACAGTTTCACAACGAAAGACAAAAAGGTCGAAGCATTAAAAAGGAGAACTCGAACACTAAGTGGACATGCCATTCGTTTTAAGCGTTCAGAACTCAAGGATGAAACTGTTCCTTTAAAACGGGGGGAGGAGGATAAATCAGACTCCAATGATGAAAGTTCTCTCACGTCAGATCCCAGCTCTTCCTCAGATAACAAAGTTGAATCTACTGAATCGACTGAAAATATTACAACATCAAAGAAATCAAATAGCTGCAAGGACAATAGCTGCTGTTATATTAAAAGAGATGACAGCACAGATAAGCTAGAAAAGAAAAACGTGGAAGTTAGCAAACGCCCACTGAAGTGGCACTGTCCTTCGAAAAATATTCTGAAGCCAACTATAGCTGCCATAAAAGAATATTCCATGATTAAGGATGGCGATAAGGTACTAACTTACATTTCATCTTATGGTGTTGCATTTTTAAACTCATTGAAACATTTAACTTTAATTTTCAATTGTAAAACTTATCTTTCTTAATTTCAATAGATTCTCGTTTGCCTCAGTGGCGGCAAAGATTCTTTGTCTTTACTTCACACAATGAAACAGTTACAGTATATCTCTGCAAAAAATGGTGTGTCCTTCACATTTGGAGCTACCACGGTTGACCCAAAGCACAGTGGTTATGATCCACGACCTCTGATTCCATACCTGGAGGCATTGGAAGTACCCTACTTTTTCGAAGAACAGGATATTATGCCGTTAGCGATGGAAAAGGGTACCGAAAATGTGACATCCATATGCAGTTTCTGTAGTCGTATGAAACGTGGGCGTATTTACGCTTGCGCAAGGAGAAACGGATACAACGTGCTTGCATTTGGTAAGGTGTTAATAAAAACTCCCGATGATATTAGGTCTCGTTGTTCAATTATGTTAAGTTTTTCGTTGTTCATTGTTTTTTGTGATAGGTCAACATTTGGACGATCTTGCGGAAAGCTTTCTTATGTCCGTTTTTCATAATGGCCTAATGCGAACAATGAAGGCGTCCTATACAGTAAAGTAAGTGTTTTTTTTGCTTAAGTTTGGCTTTAAAACTAAATATTAAATGTTCTTTTACTATTTTACTATTGAATTTTTGATTCTCAGGGAAGGAGATCTACGCGTGATTCGCCCTTTTGTGTATGTTCGCGAAAAATCGTTACGGGATTTTGCTGAAGGTAGAGGTCTTCCAGTCATCCCAGAAAACTGTCCTGCATGTTTTGATGCTCCCACAGAGCGTCATCGCGTAAAGCAGCTGTTGGCACAGCAGGAAATACTATTTCCCAAGCTCTATTTGAGTTTACGCACCGCAATGCGGCCGCTGATGGCTATTGACAGAACTGGAATGGAATCTGGAACGAATGGCCAATACATTTCGAAAAAATGCATGATCAATGACGAAGATATTTAAATAAACTAACTGTTGATACTATCTTATTTGCTTGCAACTTTGTATTTGCTTTGTGTGTGTATTGCATTGGTTTGCCAACACAAAAATTTAAAACGAATATGTCGCATATTATACATTATTGATTATACAATACAATACATTTGTTAATCATGAGTACGTTACGCTTTTTTGTAACTGCTTCCTATTTTTCACTGAAGTATTTCAGGGGTTTATTTTCGTGCGGTTATCATGAAGCTCGATTCCTGTGATTTGAATATAGATAAGGGAATGTAGCGGAAAAAGGAAGATGTAAAGCTCGAGAATTCATATATATATGTATATATACTTATTTCATTAGTATAGCAAAAAATCTTATTTAGTGTTTTTTGGAAGATTAATTATTCTAATTTAATTAATATTTACTGCACCAAGTTTATTAATTATATATATGACATGTTTTATAGGTTTTTATTATGATTTGATGAATTAACGCTGCAGACAGGGATTTTAGGTTTTTAAGAGTTCCAGTACTAGTAAGCAACCGATTAGTAGTAAATAACATAGTAAAGAGGTAGTAGATGTCTATCAGTTCACATTTCTCAGCGCTTATCGTTCCCAATCCCAACTACTTATATGAATATTATTGCGCATTATAGTTTATACGGAATTGATTTCATTTGCTTTAGAAGTAGGAATATATTCTAATTGAGCATAATAGGTACGCATAAAATATTAATTGTTTTGAGTATGTCTTCTAAAGGACATGACGATTGGTTACTTTGCGTGGGTCTCCTTGCCATTTGGACGCCAAATCGAAATTAATGGTTAAAGTATTTATATTATGAGTCGTCAAATCCCACATTTCTGATCTGGTAGTTTCTATATTAAATTTAAAATTAGAGATAATAAATAGCTAAGAATTAGGAAGCTGTTTTTAATTTTAATTTAGTACGGTAATTTATGACTGCTATTATTGCACATTGAACACATTCATCTTTACACAGATTCAGTGCTGTACAATTAATTTTTCATGTAGCTTCATTAACTTTCATGAAAATGCCTAGAAAAATGGTTCCACATCATAATCATATCCTTTACTTGCTAACGTTGACATCACTTATCATGATTATTGTTACTTTAATTCGCTATAATTGCTAACGTGCGCTAGTTTTTCTGTAGTTTCGCTATATTATCTATACCAGTCCTTATACACTATAACCTTGTTATTTGAACGAATAATTTTTTGAAAATAAAATAAAATATACTTCATACTTGGGATTTATATCTAAACTACAAAATCTAAATTTTATTTCTGTTCCGTCTCATCTCAAAGAACATGACATAATAGAACACCTAGTGAACATTTCTGATTGTCATAGTAAACATTAGATGCGAGAAGACATTCAGAGACAGCATTGACGCGATCCTACCGATCCTTGTCCCTTAAATGTATTGTTATCAAATGAATTGCGTTATTACTTGTTTGTATGGATACACTTTAATTGTTAAGATAACTGAATAATAATCAGAATAAAAAATATTGTCATGAGGCCATATTTGGTTTCATTTTACACACAACGACAGGTCTTCATATAAAATCTTTACCCAGTAGTACCACATATTTTCTTTTCCGTATGTTCTCCTGTCATACAAGAACATTGAAAACAGAGATTCACATCACATCTGATTCATTGAAACTCAAAATTTTTACAATTCTTCTGAACGAAATGAGATTACTTTTAACAAGCGGTGGTATAAAACAGATGATGATGTTGGCGTTAATAAATCATTTGAGTTTTAGTTTATGGTACTCAATAAGGAAAAATCTGTTGTTAAATACATTTAACCCTGCTTAATATGAAATTAATTTATCCAAGTTCAAGTTCATTGTATAATGACTAACAGCGTAAGGTACAATAATAAAAAGCACATTAAAGACGATAACAATTGGTGGCATGACAACATAAAAAATATTCATTAAAATTAACCCGCAAGTTAAATTACATTGCTCATTGACATTACTGGTGCAGTAGTTAAAACATCATAATAAAATTTGTCCGAAGACTTATTAAAAAAGAAAAACATGAACTTTCATATAAATCCGCTTTCAAGAGGATGTATAGAAGGAATAGCAAATCCACATCGTAATATTGTCATACATCATACAAAAGGTAGCAGGGTGAAGAGTATCAAAAACAGAGCAGCAGCATCACCAGTCTACGCGTTAGGACGTCCATCCATTCAAAAAGCATCGCCAACTTACGGGTAAGAGATTTGAGAAAGAGGCTTAAAAAGATTGCATCGGCTTGGTCTTCAGTCCTTGGCCAAGCTTTGTTGTAGAATAAGAAGGAATGGAGCATTTTGAGTACTGCCAGCAAAACTACCCTTTCTTCCTTAGAGTGAAATATCTGAAAGGACGAAAAAGCAATACGGGTGTACATGGCGAGTAGTAGGCTAAAGACACGTTCAGTGTATTACTAGGAAGAGCCTGTGGTTCAAGTGTAAAAAATGCCTTTGCTATTATTGTAGCTCAACGACTTACAGTTTACACTCCAATTTGGGTATATACGTTGCATTTCACATACCGAGGCATATCATCATACTAGGTTAAAGATTCGTTTGGATTTGAAGTATCGTAGCTTTCTGCTGGTGGTTCTCTAATGCTGTTTACCTCTTGCTGCTGAGGTATTTCATGTATGGACTCCACAGTCCACAGAATAATCATTTTCACTATTGTATCTGTAAGTTGGAAGGAAAGAAACATTAAAATGATTACTCCTTTTCTTACAATTACTACTACAGCCAAGCGAATATTGCTTAAGCAGTATATCTAGTATCTTGAGGTTTTGGAGCGCTCAACAACCCAAGAATGAAGCAAAGCAACAACAACATCATCATAAGCTTACTACGATCAGTTCACCTCAGTCATCATAATAACATCACCCTTGCAGGTTATACTGCGTTTACACTGACAAGTTAACTTGGAGAAGTAGAGATTTGGATACAACGATACATTGTGAGTATAGCTTCGTAGTAAGAGAAAAACACAGCTTGGATTTGAGAGGTGTTACAACCAAGCGTGGGCACGTGTTCCCCAGCAACAAATCCCCAGCAGCAGCCCAAGAATAGGTGGAGCTATCCTTGCCGACCAATGCAAACCTTTCATGCAACGGCTGTAGGGTAGCTACGTGAAACGCCATTTTGGTTTTTCGGGCCACAGAAGTAACACAAACTGAGAGGATTTCAAAAAATTAACTAGCATTTTCAAAACATTCTCCGGTACTTTTGCAACGTACTGGCATCAGTGCACTAGCTAATTAATTGCTTAATCTCCAGGTAAATTTCCTGACCTCTCCTTATAGGTTTTAATTGGAAAAAATTGCATAAAAGATCCAATTTTCCTTGGCCCCTCTGAAACCAAATTTTTTTTTGTGTGTATTACACTATAATATTCCAACCAAGCTCAGAGTCTACTTTATCAACAGCTCATAAGCGAGGAAGCAAAACTGCAAATACATCATATACACCTTACATTGTGTTATGTTACGTTACATTTCTGTTGTGTAGTTGTTGTTGTAGTTTGGTAGTTGTGATAGCATTAGTCGTGTCTCTCGGTTTGGAATTACTTGTAACTGGAATGGTGAACTGATGAAAAGATTCCTCGAAAATTGTTGTTTTGATCAGTTTTCCTCGTGTAATTGTTACTATAATTGTGTTAAGCATCATAAAGGTGTTCCTCCTCTGGAGTAAGCGGGTGAATACCACCAAAGAAGTCATTTAAAAGTCTTGATTGAAAAGTACTGAAAATAATAACAAAAGTCCAAAATGAGACTGGAGGCATAATAAAGATGACGAAAACTTTACAGTGTTTAACGAATGCATTACTTACCACTATTGTATAATGCTAGGATTCAGTGCACGAGTTCACACAATAATTCAACCGTTGTCTGCTACGGAAAGGGGTGCACGCAAAAAGTTTCCCTGGACGAAAAACAAGCGCAGAACTACAACATATACAAATTAAGTGTTCACAATTAAAATTTCGTTATAAATGCTTTAATTTAAATGTATTCAACGCAAAACTAAAACAATCCGTGTACACTACAGCTACTGGTGTCACAGAGCTCTTTTTTCTGTGTTAATATTAAAAAAGACTTTAATTGCCTTCACACAATTAAGACTTAATGTAAGTCAACTCAACACAAAACTTCATTGACTCAACTTTTTCTCGGATAAATCAACGAATGAGAACGGGAACGGATCAAGGAATATGATTTGAGGATGGCAGATCAGATCGAAGGGCCGCCTAACAAGCGGCCCAGACTTGTTAATGACCCGCTAACTTCCCCAAATGATAGTCAAGGTATAAAACAATTTCTTCATTCAAGTGATTTTAATGAATATTGTGTACTTCTATTTTCTTTTATTCTAAATACAGAACTAGTAAATTTCTACTATCAAAATCAAGTTCATTCCAGAGGTATTCAAATTCTAACAGCCACCTGTCACATAAGCTCTACCAATTTTAGTACCTTACTACTTTTATCAGATGTGCCTATTGAAACCAATTTACTGTCACATTTTTAAGTAAACGTCAAATTATTCCCAATTATCTATAATTTTGTTCAACTATCCAAACAGATGACTTACTTATTTTCATCCGATCCGATGACACGACAAACACTGCACTGCTTGGTAATTCAGAGGAATACAATCCAATCAGTTGACAGCAATCTGAAAACATCTTTGATTTTGGTGCTCGGTGTTGGTGTCCTTCATTTGCAAAACAAAACAGTATTCCAGCTGAATCTGCTTCAGCCATGAACTATGTTCTGGAAACGAAAACTAAGAGAGAAAAAAACGATATAAATATCCCAATCTCAAAAAAAAATAACATGATAATAATGAAATAAAACTATCAACTTGCAAATGAAAATAAATTAGTGTTTCATTTTTAAAACAATTCAGCTCGATTACCACTTAAATAGCAATAGTGTTAAGTTGCTTCCTCCAACTGACAACCTTAGTTTCCATCAAGCACAGGCTGAAAAACCATTCAAAATAGTTAATATCCACTTCAATCCTCATCAAAAATTTCTATTCACTATTGCACGACAAAACTTAGGAAGTGGCAAATATCAATTATCAAGCAGCTATTTTTCAGTGACCGGGTGACTAAATTAAAAATCAGAAGCACTTTGTTGAACTGTGCAACTTTGTAATTGTATAATGACACTAGTCACTATAAATCTCTATTGTCAACATATGACGAATTGACGATCACAAAAAAAAACAAGTGAAATTCACTTGTCGTGTAGAATTGGTTGAAAAAGAGAAAGTAAAAAAATGCACTTATTTTGGCAATTTCGGATGATCGATTTTGGTTGATAGCCGGCATAAAAATCTCTCTTCACCGTTCACCGTTCGTTAGAGCTGAGCAGCAAGAGAGAATCTTTTAAGTACGCAATGCTGAGTGCTTGCTGATGAGAAAGCAAGCATGGGTGGGAATTGACAGAAAACATTCAAGCATGCAACAACACAAGACATCTCACATTACTCATCTCACAAAAACAAGACAAGTTAGGTCTTGAGTCTCAGAGTCAAGTTCACGTTGCGTTGGAATAAAAAATGGTTTAATTTTCCGCACTTGTGATTTTTTTTGCTAATTTTGACCTGCTCTAGGGGACTTGGACACAAAGTGCAATTTTTGTTTATCTGTTGTCAGTGAACAAAGGTTTATGAAGAAGTTGAAAGCTGTTGCTAATGTCATAATTGTAAACACAAGTTATATCATGTAAATTGACAGCTGCAGTCAAACCATTTTAATTGTAAATGAAATGATGAATGACATCAAAGAAATTGCGATAGTTTGTTGTTGACAAAACGAAAAATAGTTGGGATAGAAAGGTGTAATCATGAATCCGAAACCTGAAATGTCTAAGGAAGGAGGCAAGAAAAGGAAGATAATTAGCCCGCATTGGCACCTTCCTACTAATCCATTTGCTGTTAAAAAACGCAAATGCTTTGGTGAAAATTCTTCCCATTTCCAGCACCAAAGAATCCTCGGTAGCGGTCCTACAAGATCTGAGGCTTCAGGAAGTAGATGTTTACATTTACAAGGTCATTTAGCAGATTTGCAAAGGTCTACAAGGTCAGGTGAGGTACCTTAGTAATTTGTTAGTCATTTAACTTCGACGTATTTGTTCAGTGAAGTCTACAGTCCCATCCCCCATCTCTGCGAAGTGTTGGATCTGTAGTTAATGTAAGGAACTCTGTTAATGGAATTCATGAAGTTCCTAGAATCGTCGTTTGGTCGTTTACAAACTGTTGTTGAGCCTGTGTAAGGGTAGAATGCCTTTTCAAAGGTCGCTGGAAACTGTAGGTATTGGGAGTCAATAGTACAACGTGTTTCAACAGCTTTCCTCTAACACGCCTAGTGTCCCTAGATGATACAAGCAAATAATTTCGGAACAAAGTATATTTTAATCAATGTAGAGAGGTGGCTGTTGTAGAACAAGCTGAGAGTGATCAGATGAACTTGAGAAAATTGTTGTCATGCTCATGGGATATTTTTGTTTATGATGATGATTGTGATGGCATTTTGCTAAATATAGTATTATTGTTGATTTCCAGATCTATTTAGAACCGATGCTTTGGACTTGGAAAGACATCTTCCAGATGAGCTAGAGTTTTTGCCGTCATCATCATGGCCAAATCTGGAATCAGTGACGACGTCGGTGGCGCAGTCGCAATCGAATCCGCAAAACCCTCCAAATGCGATTCTTATCAATGCTGCGCCACCGGTGGGCAATGCGCAAGCACCACCGAAATTCTCCATGCAGAATGGGGAGACGCAGTCACACCAACATCAACTTATTCAGGTATGTACAATTGAAATAGCTATTTATCCATTTTGTCAAAATACCAATTTAATGAAAATTATCATTGAGATTTCATTTCGTTTCGTTATATAATTCCCGGAATTTTTATTACAGGGGATGATGATGGGTGGACAAGCAAAGATCATCAACAAACAACAGCCGGTGATGAACAACAATCTAATGATGAAAAACATGGTTCCGAATGGTCCTCTTATGCAAAGAGGTATCAGGAACCAACAAGCCGGTGGTTTGCCTTCAGCAATGGTCTCGCAACAAAGACATCCGGTTGCTCAGGTAAATAAACATAACTGAATTATAGTAACAAGTGCATGCAGTTATTCATATTATTTATTGGTATGCAAAACAAAGGTAGTGTGTCATCCCAGCAGACAAGCATGCCAGGTGAATGATCAAAATTCATTGACATATTTGCATTGACATATAATGCATCACCGAGGTTTACGCTGATCAGTTAGATTTAGATTTCAAGATTTAGTTTTTTTTTTAAATTTTGTAATCTACTAGAAATTTTCAAGTTGTGACGCTATTCCTGGATATTATGTAGGTTTGTGGGGGGAAAAATACAGCTTGAGTTTTTCCATATTTTTTCATATAATTAGTTGATTTGGTTATTGCTGGATTGAATTCCACCATATGAATCATGTGTAACTAACGTTTTCGTTTCCTTATTATAGGCGCAAGGCATGCCGGGCATGAACTCGTCATATGCTTTCAATAATGCCCCTGGAGGACCGACGGCAATAAGAATGTTGCAACCCGGAATGAATCCAACGCCGATGCAACCACCGCCCCGTTATCCAACTAATGAGGATTACATTAACCCTAATCCTCCGCCAAATGTTGTTGTCTCATCCTCAATGTCTGTCGCGCAATCGCAGCCTTCCCAAATGAGTGGAGTAGGGGCGCCTCCATTGGTTTCTTCCATTGCAAATACCATGGGTAACACGCCTTCAACGATCAGCAATGTTAGTCTTGTTACTACAGTAAACAATGGTGGTCCGATGTCTCAGCCCGGAGTTACAAATCAAAACCAGGTAATTGCGCAGCCTGTACAAGGTCAAGTGTCCGTTCCCCAACAACCTGGTCAGCCATCCCAGTCAGGTCAGCCACCTCCACCCCCTCCAGCAGCGACGGCTGATCCTGAGAAACGCAGGTTGATTCAACAACAGCTAGTGCTACTTTTGCACGCTCACAAATGTCAGCGTCGTGAAAGCCAAGCGCCTAACGGGGAAAATCCTCAGAACAATGTAAGTGTACACACTTCAGCTTTCAAATTACAAAATGTTTGACTTTTGCTAAATGTGGTTGTAACTTATTCTGTCAATATTTTATTCACAGTGTTCACTACCACATTGTCGGACTATGAAAAATGTCTTAACTCACATGACTCACTGCCAGGCTGGCAAGAACTGTACAGTTACTCATTGTTCCTCGTCTAGGCAAATCATATCACACTGGAAGCATTGTACAAGAAATGATTGTGAAGTTTGTTTACCGCTCAAGCGCGATAGAAATCGTGTAAACGCAAGTCAACCCAATCAAGCGCCGGCAGTTGGAAACCAGCCCCCTCCGCCAAACCCACCTGCCGCAACCCCTCCTCCTCCTCTAGAGGTGAGGCGGGCTTGTGAAGGTCTAGGTATCACGTGTCCTCCCATGGGAGGTATTCCCTCAGGTACCCCACCAATTCGGCCACCTCCTCAACGACTTCCAGCGCCGCCTGTGTCTGCACAAAATCAACAATCTGTGCCACCATCAGCTGCCTCTCCTAGACTTCCTTCTGCTTCTCCTCAACCGCAATCACTGACAGATGGTAGCGCACCTTCACCCCTCTTTCCCGGTGGTGGCAATCCCAACGCCGTTTTAGGACTTGACAACACTGGTGCCCAACCCCAAACAAGTAACCCTGGAATTACAGCATCCACAGTGCAGAGCACTAAAGAATGGCATCAGTCGATCAGCCCGGATCTCAGGAATCACCTTGTGCATAAATTGTAAGTACACTTTCACTATCACATTTAAGTCTAGGGAATCATCGAACTTGGGAAAATTAATTTCTTTGCATCCAATTTCAGGGTTCAAGCTATATTTCCATCTCCAGACCCTACTGCAATGCTTGATAGGAGGATGTGTAATCTTGTGGCTTATGCTAAGAAAGTGGAAGGGGATATGTATGAGATGGCGAATTCCCGGTCCGAGTATTACCACCTCTTGGCTGAGAAGATTTACAAAATACAGAAGGAGCTTGAAGAGAAACGTCAGCGTAGAAAGGAACAACAGGCACAAGCCCAAGCTCAACAACAGCCGCAACAACCATCATCACAGCCACCAAACCAACCTCAACCGGTAGTTCCACAATCAACAGCCCAACCAACGTTGCCTGCACCTTCCCCCAATCTTATGCGACCCAATGTACCGACAGGAAATTCAGGTTTACCCAGACAACCAACATTAAACTCCAATCAACTCCCCCAGCCTTCGGCTAGACCTCAAGCACCTAGTATACCGAATAGACTTCCTATGTCAGGACCACCTGTGTCCTTAGCCTCCCCAGTGCAACTCCAAACCTCCTCAAGTACACTTTCACAACCTGCACCATCACCTAGCAGCAATATTATGACGAACGCTGGACATACTTCGGCGAATCAGCCATTCTCGAGTATGTTTAATCAGCAACAACCGCAACAGGTTTCACAGCCGTCGTCTCAGCAGACGTATGATGTTCCAAAGCAACCACCCTCGGTGCCTGGAATGAATCAGCCTCCAACCCCTCAGCAACAACAACAGCAACAGACACAGCCACAACAGTCGCAGCAACAGCAGTCCCAACAGTCTCAATCTCAGCAACAGCAAATTACATCAAAACGAATATCCTTCAACGGTGAATTCGATAATCTGTTGCCTCAACAAACCCCAACATCAGTGTCTGACATGAGTCATATTGAAAGTGATATCAAACCGGATATTAGTAATATCCCAGTTACAGTTAACAGTGACAACACTGAAACTAATCACGAAGTAAATGGGGAAGGTAAAATGGAGTCAGAGACGGAAGTTGAGGAAACGCCTATGCAAATTGACCATGCTCCATCTAAAAGTAAGCGGTCATATTAGGAAATAGTCCACAAATATTATTGTCACGCAAATACACAAACTAATACAAAAGTAAAATATCGCAAATACAATTTATTTGCATGTGTTAATTTTTCGACTAAGATGTGCGTTTGTGTAAACAAGTAAAATATGAATGACAGCATGTAAATTTCTGTATCGTAATATGCGTAATCTTGGAATTTAATTAACAGAAGAAATGAAAGAAGAGCCTGCTAGCCCCATGTCAGCCTCCAGCACCGCCGAGCCTATGGATACAACCAGTGTTAGTAGTACTGCCACGACTGTTAAAGCTGAGCCTCCTAAAACTCCAGCTAGTAGTACTACGTCACTTGCATCTACTTCAATGGCATCACCAGCTCCCCCATCCACTGGAGACAAGAAAAAGTGCCGTAAGTTAATCTCATTACAAAAGTTAGAGACATACAATTAATTAGGGAGATACGCCAGTGCTGACTGACGGACGCTACACATACCAGGTGTTGGGCTAAAATGAAATTAACATTCATTTTTTCTTATTCAGTGTTTAAACCAGAAGAGTTGAAACAGTCTCTTCTGCCAACGCTAGAGAAATTATTTCGCCAGGATCCAGAATCACTTCCTTTTAAACAACCGGTGGACCCTCAAGTAAGCGCGTATTCTTTTCTTTGACAAACCATTTGCACTGTTTGCAATTTTAGTAGGCAGTCATGTACATAGATAGAAGCGATAATACCATTGCATTATTAATAACATGAATGTAATTTATATAGGCTTTGGGAATACCAGATTATTTTGACATTATTAAGAAGCCTATGGATTTGTCAACTATTAAGAAAAAGCTAGAAAGTGGTAGCTACAGTGACCCGTGGGAGTATGTTGATGATGTTTGGTTAATGTTCGACAATGCTTGGCTATACAATAGGAAGACGTCCAGAGTGTATAGATATTGCACAAAGGTAAGATATTACTCGTTTTAGAAGTCACTCTGTAAAATTATAATACTGAACAACAAGACTAATCAAGGTTTTTACTCCTCAAGCTCTCCGAGGTGTTTGAAGCAGAGATAGACCCGGTAATGCAGACCCTTGGCTACTGCTGCGGTCGCAAATATACCTTTAACCCTCAGACACTCTGCTGTTATGGCAAACAATTATGCACGATTCAACGCGATGCCAAGTATTTTTCTTATCAAAATAGGTAAGCGTGTGTTTAAAAAAGTGTAATGTTGTTGTAAATAATTGTCGTACAACTCATAACTTTCATTTTTGCTCCATTTAGATATACGTATTGTCAAAAATGTTTCAATGAAATTCCTGGAGAGACAGTCAGTTTAGGAGATGACCCTACTGCTCCTTCAGCGTAAGAATTTAATAATGTTAACAGCATGAATTATTTATCATCGCCTGTGGGAAAAAGGCAACTAACTAATTCGTCATATTTTTCTTTATACCTGTAGCTCGATTCGTAAAGACCAGTTTGTGGAGATGAAAAATGACCATTTAGAATTAGAACCTTTTGTTGAATGCAATGACTGCGGTCGCAAGCTCCATCAGATATGTGTACTGCACATGGAAACCATTTGGCCACAAGGGTAAGCTTACACTTTACTTTCAAACCACTACAACTGAAGTTCATGAATTTTTTTTTCAGCACTAGCTCTAAATGATGAAATTTAAATGATGCCGTTTGTATGAAAACATTGAATAAATATAATTACAGATTTACTTGCGAGAATTGTCTAAAAGCAAAGAATCAAAAGAAAAAGGAGAACAAATTCACGGCCAAACGTCTACCTACTACAAAACTAGGAACTTATATTGAAACCCGTGTAAATAATTTTTTAAAGAAGAAGGAAGCTGGTGCCGGTGATGTATTTATTCGAGTAGTCTCATCTTCGGAGAAAGTTGTCGAAGTTAAACCCGGTATGAGGAACAGGTTTGTTGAGACAGGAAGTCTGAATGATACCTTCCCTTACAGGTGAGTTAATTAGTCTTAGTTTTGTAACTGCATCATTAAATATTGTTCATTCAGACAAGAATCTGAGGCAATAACTTTTGAATGGTTTAATAATTTCAGGGCAAAGGCATTGTTTGCATTTGAAGAGATAGACGGTACGGATGTGTGTTTCTTTGGAATGCATGTTCAAGAATACGGTTCGGAATGTCCCCTTCCAAATACACGTCGTGTGTACATAGCATACCTAGATTCAGTACACTTCTTTAGGCCTAGACAGTTTCGTACTGCTGTGTATCACGAAATTCTTTTAGGGTACTTAGAATATGCCAAGCAGCTAGGTTACACAATGGCCCATATTTGGGCATGTCCACCATCAGAAGGCGATGATTATATTTTCCACTGTCATCCCCCGGAACAGAAAATTCCTAAACCCAAGAGATTACAAGAATGGTACAAGAAAATGCTAGATAAGGGTATAATTGAAAGGATAGTCCTTGATTACAAGGTAAGGATACGCAGCGTGATCATTTTGTATATGCCATAAGCTGAAATTATCTTCAGTAAACTTAACATGAATTCTCGATGCTTTGTAGGACATTCTCAAACAAGCGATGGAAGATAACCTTTCGTCAGCCGCAGAGCTGCCTTATTTTGAAGGTGATTTTTGGCCGAATGTATTGGAGGAATCAATTAAAGAGCTTGATCAGGAAGAGGAGGAGAAGCGAAGACAGGCTGAGGCTGCTGCTGAAGCTGCGGCAGCAGCAGCTGCTGCCAGTAGTGTAAGTTTAAACTTATAATTACTTGTTAAAAATGATGATGCAAGTTACCTCAACAATCTTTATTGCCTATTTTACTACAGGAGGAATCGGAAGTCAATGGTGATGGGAAGAAGAAAGGACAGAAGAAAGCTAAGAAGTCGAACAAATCAAAAGCTAATCAGCGTAAAAACAACAACAAGAAGTCGAATGCGCCGCAGACTGGCAATGATCTCTCAACCAAGATCTTTGCTACAATGGAGAAGCACAAGGAGGTGTTCTTCGTTATCCGTCTCCATTCTGCTCAATCAGCAGCTTCCTTAGCCGTAAGTAGTAATTTCAATGGTATTTATGTATATTAGTATCTACTTAAGCTACTTGGAAGATGATATTAATGACATGTCTTTTTGGGACATGTGACCTTACAGGGTATTCAAGACCCTGACCCCTTTATAGCATGTGATTTGATGGATGGAAGAGATGCATTTTTGACTCTTGCGAGAGACAAACACTACGAATTTTCATCTCTTCGGAGGGCAAAATACTCAACCATGGCTATGTTGTACGAGCTCCACAATCAGGGACAAGACAGATTTGTTTACACTTGTAATAACTGCAAGAACCACGTGGAAACAAGGTATAACTTATTTAAATGTACACCACTATCAATTAAAAATTCTGAATTACGAATTCATACTTAATGGATATGTGATTTCTGCTGATTTAGGTATCACTGTACTGTGTGTGACGACTTTGATCTTTGCGTTGGCTGCTTCCAAAAGACTGGCCACCCCCACAAAATGGACAAACTCGGTTTCGATTTGGATGATGGATCCAGTCCGTCTCCGGGAGATCAGAACAAGTCCAACCCAACAGTCGCACGCAAGTTGTCCATTCAAAGGTGCATTCACAGCTTGGTTCACGCATGTCAATGCAGAGATGCTAACTGCAGACTTCCATCGTGCCAGAAGATGAAACGTGTTGTAGGACATGCTAAGGTGTGTAGCACTGCAAAAACTAACCACTTTTCAGCACACTTTATAAGTACTAATTATACGCACAGGAGATTCATCTAGTGTCTTAATCATTTATTTAATAGCTTTGCAAGAGGAAAACAAATGGAGGATGTCCAATTTGCAAGCAACTCATTGCGCTTTGCTGTTACCATGCGAAACATTGCCAAGAACAAAAGTGCCCTGTTCCATTCTGTCATAATATCAAACAAAAACTACGACAGCAGCAGCAACATCAGCGCGTCCAGCAAAATCAGTTGCTTCGTCGTAGAATGCAAGTGATGATGCAAATGGGCAATGCGTCTGGAGCTGGAGCTCCAGTTGCTCCATCACCGGGAGGTGCACCAGCTCAGCAGAGACCCAGTCAAGGAGTTCCTCCGGTAAGTTGACCTTCCTTTTTTGCAATTTGAATGTAATAAGCATGTTTGACTGCTTTGTGTATGCGCTTCAGTTTAAAAATGTAAATAGTTGTCCAATTCACAAAATGCATCCAAATGCACAATTGACGTAAAATTGTCACTTCATTATCAATGAAATAATGATTACCTGAATTGAAATAGAAGCATATATCATGCAAAATAATATATCTTACCTTTTCTTTGGATAGGGAAGAGTTTTGAAGCGAAAATACACTCCCTCTAATGTAGTTATAGGAAAGCAAATATGTTGTCTTCATCTTAAATGGCACTTTCAACTCCAATTATCTCGATTAAACTAAGCTTTGTGAAAAATCGCATCTAACCACTTGATAAATAACTTCTAATCATGTTTGAAGTTTGAAGGTTATGTTTTATTGATTATATTAACAAATGGGACTTAACATTAATTAAAAAAACAATAGGTGTATTGAGTAATTTCTTGTTATGTGTAGGGCTTTGCAGAACTAAAGCAGTGAACTTACGCAAGTGATTTTTCAATTATAATTTTATCTGCCTACCTGAACGTTGTTAGGTAAAGTTATAGGTTTACTTGAATTCATTGAAAGACAATGTTCCAATTGTACTTACGATTTATGAGCTCAGCGTTGTTTCCTTAATCCGCTGGATTTTTTTTGGAATGTCTTAAAGTTGATCAGTTGCAGGGTTCTTTTTACTGGTCTGTTACGTTATTCAATCTCATGAATTAAGTTTTTACCGAATATGTATATGTCAAGAATAACTGGTCATGAAAATGTGTGTTGATGGAAAGGTAAAAAAAATCATGGAAAAGTAGAATCGCATGGCATGTCCTTTTACCTCCTATTCGAGCGATTTCTTTTTAGCATGTCGCATGTAAAATCCAGTGTGCCCATTACTGTAAAAATCGTTTCAAGTTTTACCAAAATAAGAAAAGTGCTGTATTCATTCTTAAACTCAACGGTAAAATACTGGCAATAACATCAACTATAAAACAAGAGCCATTAAATTGGGGTTACTTTAATTGTCGTCGTTCATTAACTCCATTCAATTTCACAAATTATTTTTATGCTGCAAGCTGCAAATTTGATTGATATGTTGTTTCAAATCCCCTATTCATTAAAAAATAAATCTCTTTTCTTGTTAATAGTCTGTAAGCAGCTCGATGACGACGCAATTAGGAGTTGTTGGAGTAGGTGGTAAACCAGGCACAGGGGCTCCACTCGCAGCGTTACAGGTACGCCGCGTTTGTTGCTTGTCAATTTGTGTTAATTTGTGTAGCTAAGGTTTGCATGATTATGTTTTAACGATGTATTGTTGTAACATATTATGTACTCGTTTTTATTTAGGCTGCAAGACAAGTGCAAGAAGAAGTTGCTCGTCAGCAAGCTCAAGTGATCCCACCTGGCATTCCTCCCCAACAACAACCCCAACCAACCCATGCTACAAGTGGGCACCCACATATGCCTCAGAACCCAAGTGGAGTAATGTCTCCAGTAGGACAGTACCGAGGTCCACATCCTCAGATGAGTCCAACTCCGCGTGTACCCGCTACAAATGCCGCCCCTGCACCTCTGCGACATCCGAGCTTACCTGGCATGGATCAGATCCAGAGGTATCCAGGAATGCAACCCGCCAGGCCTGTGAATAATAATGCTCAAATTCCCAGTTCTCCTAATATAATGCTACAACAGCAACCGCAGCCTAACCAACCTCCTCAACCAGGGCAAAATCCTCAACAACCTCCCCAGCAACAACAGCAACCACTGAGTGGAGGTATGTAGCATTTATGAATTATCAAGTAACAATGAAGTTTAATAATATACAACTTTTCCTTGCGTCATACTAACATGCATACTTTACTGTTTTCTAGACCTTGCTTTGAGAGGTCCACAAATTCGGCCAGTTGCGGGACAACCTGGTCAAATTGGACAAGGCGATCAAGGTCCATTGTTGCTGCATCAGTTGTTGCAAACTCTTCGAGCACCTGCGACCCCTGAACAGCAGCAGCGTGTGATACAACTCCTTCGTTCAAATCCTCAATTAATGACTGCATTTATTCGGCATAGACAACAGCAGCAGCAACAACAACAACAGCAGCAACAGCAGCAACAACAACAGCCTCAACAAGGGCCACCTCAACAGCCCGTTTCTCAACCCGGTCAACCTGTCCCCCAGCAAGCTGGTCAGCAAGTCATCATGTCGTCACAGCCACAGCAGCAGCACAATATGCTCCATCAAGGTATGTATATAAAACCATATTCAACTAGTTACATTTTATTGTTTTGTAAATATTTAATGAATACATTTACTTTATAATATTGGTGGTTTAGGCGCGCTTGGCCAACAAGCTGTCGGAATGAATCATCAACATGGGCTTCAACATCCACAAAGTCCACAGCAACACAACCAACTGATGGTGCAACAACAACAGCAACAGCAGTGGATTCGACAGCAACAGCAACAGATGATGATGAGACAACAGCAAACGTTAGGAAATAATGGTGCTCAGGCTCCGCAGAATCAGCAATTCCTGGCGTATTCGCAGGGCAACCAAATGGGTGCTAATCCAATTGGAGCTGGAAACCAGTTAGGTCAGATTTCTGGCACCATGAATCCCGGTGTAGGTAACCAAATGGGCTCTAGTGGTGGACCAACGCTTCAATCCCAAATGCCATCACAAATATCCTCGATGGGACAGATAGGAAACCCAGGTGTAAACCAGTTAGGTGGACAGTTAGGTAATCCTACTCTACAGTCTCAGCTGCAGCAGCAACGTTTTACGGGAAGACCAGCTCCTGTGTCTTCTCCAATGGGACCTCCAACACCTGTCTCAGGACCAAGCGCTTCCCCCAGGGCAATGCCTACACCATCACCGCGACCTCACCATCCCCCAACGCCTTCGCATAGTCCCCATCCGGTAGCCGGCGGGTCGGCTGCTCCTCAAATAGACATACTACACTCGCCCCAACTAATTCCCGACGAGAACGTGCTTACTGCACAAGAACAGTTAACAAAGTATGTGGAACAATTGTGACACCCCTAGTGATGGCATAAAAGATTTACTCCAGTTGGCCAAAGACTTAAGTAGAGTTAGCTAGTTTTACAAAGTTTATATGTGCATAGTTAAAGCGAAATAATATACGTATTTAGATAATCCACTAGAGCTACTATGGATACTATGAATTGAACAATGGAGCGTCGTTTGCACCAGTGAGAGTGTAAAACGCCTTACACTGAATCATAGAGACTTTGTTTTAAATACAAATATTGACTTCCAAATGCATAAAAACAAAGATATTATGCGGATTAAATTCAGTGAAATCCTTAAGCTTAGTTGTTAGTTAATGTTGTTGTGTAGTTGTCACTTGTAAAAAGTATCCTTGTAGAATTTGTAAATTTTATAGAGATCCCACCACTGCGTCGATTTATGTGTTATTATATACATATGTATAAATATATGTAACTAAGTTACTGTCTGTTAAAGCTGGCATAATATTTATATTTAATAATATGTGCAGACACTTCTTCCTGCAAAAACGCCTTGTGTGATCTCTGAAAAGGAAATACATATTAATATATAATTAAAATACATAATATAATATGCAGTATTCATAGGGACAAATTGAGGGAGTGTGTCTTGACCAACAATATCTTCACTTACTATAATTATTATATCGGCATTTATAACCAGAGCTCTGTTCATAGAGCCACATTCCATGTGGTTTACAAAGTAACTCTGTCATCAGACAGCAACACACACCTCAAGTCCTCACGTGACACATATACATACATAAAATATTTAGTGTTTTAACTGCGTCAAAATACGAAATGTAATAGTAACAATTATTATGATGAACTTAACTATTATTATGTGTGTATAAAGCTGTATATGTCCCTTTTAATAAACAAACCTTGAAATTTATATATTATATTATGTTGAACTGTGTGAACTTATGCAAGACATTATTTATGCTAAATATATGTGCATATATATATTAAATATATGTATGTATACAGATTATAGAACTCTAGCATTTTGTGCAATACCTTTGGGAAGAGTTATAGTGCCGCAAATTAGTACCGCTACAGTAAAAAAGTGCATCTCTTACTATTATGATGAATAATTTCTAACGCTATTTTGATTGTTTCATGTGTATCTATAGGATATGTAGTTTGTAGTTTGATTAATAATTGTGGAAGTCTGAGTTCTTTGTTATATATATTATATTTATTATATTATTTTCATTCATAAAATGGAATACTAATTCAGCCCGGATTAGTTTGCTTACGAATCTAAAATTCATCATGAAATTGTAAATTAAAGCATGAGTACTAATCACTTTTGTTTAAGAAGTGGTCATCTTTGTACCTACTTGTTAGTAGTCAGCGTATCCCTGTTAAGAAAGTTTTGGAACTTGTTAGTTTTTATTCTTGTTATATCATGATTATTATCATTTTGGATATGGTAAATGCCTAATGTTTTTTCTTATTTTTAGTTGAAGTAATTTTGTGTAAATAGAATGAAAGCGATATTTCTCTCGTTGTTGTTATATTACCATTGTATATTATAAATACTATTCTTTTCTAATGGTTCGGCAGAGCAATTATTTAATTTTTCATTGTTAATATGTAAGATCAAACTGCTACTACATCGTAATTAAAATACAACAATACATTATTATAACATACAATATATAAACATATATATTACAAATAAAACTATATCTATATAAACACGGACAAAGCTATAGCTGTTTGTCCAAAAGGCGTTCTAAACATATAGTAATAACTACATTAAGCATAAATGTTTAAAAAAAATTCAAAATAAGATAATTATATATGATTTATATGATAGTTACGATGATGATGATGACTCCCTTATTTTTATTATCTATAGTGTTAAATGGTTTGCATTTCTATACCTAAAGATATAAATACTATTAATATTTACTACATGAATCTAGAAGTAAGTATATAACTTTAAAAAATATTTAAAAAATCGAAATAGAGAAGATCAAATGCTACGACCGAGAAATAACAAAAAAAACAACGTGGATTGTTTTAGTAAAAATATAATACAGCAAACAACCACTATTTGTTCAATGTTTTCTATATGACGGCAATATAAAAAAAATTATGTGATTGTGGTTTGAAGACAATTGTTAAAACCGGCGTCGGAGCCATAGAGACTAATGTGTGTTTTTTATCATTTAGTTGGTTTTGTGTCTGCATCATGCTTTCAAGTATTTATTTATAAAAGATTTTTTAACGGTGATGATTCTCGGGAAAGTGCATTTCAGTCAATTGATATTGAGAAATACACCAAAAAATAAGAATGGCCCATCGAGTTAGACTGGTCACTCAGTTTATCTATTTAATCTACCAGTTTTGATTCAGTACGGGAATTCATCGTAGCAATAACATTAATGTTTGTTGAATAAGAGCCACTGTACACTATAATTGGTAATTCGTCATCTATATCGCGTTTCCTGATGTGCTGTCCTACCAAATGAATCGTCGAGTATTCGTATCTTCGGAAGCCTAACATTATCACTGAGATAAAATATAAAAAATAGGGGTAGTTCTTATTGTATGATATGAATATATCACACGAAAGAATGATCAGTCCTTTGTATTAAAAGACTCGGTACCTAAAACCTGAAATTGACACGTTTCTCAGACTCTTCTCTCATTTTATTTTTAAAAAGCAGGGGAAAATATTTATATCCTGACGCTTTTTTTACTTTTACAATATGTTGTCTTACCAACGGCCAAGCATCTTGCATCTTTACTCATAAACTCATAACTACATTTTCCATAATTACTGTCAAATTTCCATGTTAATCATGCTTCTTCGCAATAGCATATCTTGGAAAGCTTAATAAATCATATTATTTGCATTCTTCTCGAACAAATAGCTTAACGAAACAAAAGCCCTGCTACTTGCATTATTAACCAGTTTGATTGTTGAAAAAACGAATCTGCAGCAAATGTTAACATACAAGGTTCGTAAAATAGAGACGAATAGAAATTGCATAGTATTTGTGTACATTTATGCATATTCCAGGAAGCATCATGACCAGAGTTAACAGAAAGTTGCAAAAATTTTGCTTCCCAAGTTGCAAGTTGGAGGTGTCCAGGTTGCAAAAGTTGCAAAATTCAAATTTTCGTATTTGCAACGAGTTACGAATCAAAATTTATTAAAAATGGCTAAAAATTGTATTTTTCGCAAAAGTTGGCGCTTAGTTTGTCTTTGTTTAACTAGTTTATGCAATACAAATCGACTTAAAGGTTTCTGTCTCTTCGTTGTACGTTTTTAAAAGACAAACTATACTGCAGATAGAATAGCTGAATTAAAATTTTACCTATATGGTTGGCTATCTACATTTATTTGAAGAATGTTAATTGACCGGATTAAGTTAAACAGGTAAGCCCATACAATTGTATGAGCATGCCGACAAAAATGACAAAACGAGCATAAGCAGCGTTTTCTGATGCCTTTTCTTACTTATATTTTTTCTTACAACTAGGCCACATTGAAATAACTAAATATTTCAATATTTGAATATTATGGTTGCCTCTAAGTTCAACTTTTTAAATTCATTTCAACGCAAACAGCTTGGAAGGCAATCTTTGTTACTTTCATGGCCATTTTTAAAGTTTTTGGAGTTACATAGCATTCACTGCTATATATATAGAAAGAAATAAAATCACTTTTTGGCATACATAACATGACAAACAAAACAAAAATTGAGCAAAAACTATATAATTTGGACTAAAACTGTCAAAAGTATGATAATTTTTGACATAAATCTACGGAAGTTGAAGATTATTTGACAAAAATTGTGAAAAAG
>JAQIWN010000051.1:0-65134 GCA_034699025.1 Entomobrya cf. arborea Gr-Col-00668 | reverse complement strand
ATCAATATCTTTTTGTCCTTTGCAACTTATTCTTGGGTCCTACATATTGGTTAAGCTGTTGGGTGCTTTTTTGTATTCAATGGCAATGACACTAATGGCCTGTCATTTGTTATCGTTGTACTTATTAACTTACATTTTTTGTGAAAATCTCAACCATTATACCTCAACATTATACCCAAATGTATCTTTGTGGGAATTACAACTTAGAATACCATTTTATAGAAATTACATCCGTTTTAGAGCCACTCAAATAATATGCAATATATTTCATTCTTCTTTTGGGCTTTTTCTTCAAATATTAATTTATAATGGAATAATATTAGCTTCGTGTTGTGGATACGCTGCTTTAAAAATGTATGACAAACTTTCAATTTTTACGTACGCCTTTGTAGTAGCCCTATTTCTTGTTTTTATTTGTCTTGCACTAGTGCTTCCTCTTTTGTGGAATATATCACTAGAACACACGAAGAAATTTGTAGTATACTGGAAGCTACATTAAGAGAAATAAAAATCAGGCAAAGATTCTGCTGGGTTGTAAACCAATCAGTTTTGACTTGGGACCATTTGGTGAAGGAAGGGCCCAACTTGGTTTATTGATTTGTGATGATATGGTAAATAATATGGTTACAATGATTTTATTAGACTCCGTGTAAAATTACTTTTAAATCGTAAGAGTAATAATTTAATATGCAATGTACATATTCACGCTTAATGATTTGACACGTTTGATGATATTAACGTTTTGTTAGAATAAATTTTGTTTGCAATAAAAACAGCTTTTAAAATGAAAAACAATATTGTAGACTTTTGCGATCTAATTTGGTGAAACTAAATTTTTTGGGAGCAATGCTTAACAATACCATCCAAGTTACAACCGTGGATTTGGATGGTGGCTAGTTTTGGATATATTTAGTTTTGAGCAGGTCAGCAGTAAATAAAACTACAAATAAGCAAAGTAAATGCACATGCTTTGTTTAGTTTTTTTCTGGAAAGCTATTAAATTCATCCACCTCAAATTAGAAAAGTTACTGAGTGCTAGAATGGTACTTAATAAGATATTCTGGTGATAGGGATAAAACTTCTATCTTTAGTCATCATGTCTTCCAAATGGTTTATATTATGGTTATCGTTAGAATATAGATTTATATCGTCAATGGGGCGAATATTACTTTGATATTTGAGACGAAATGGTTTAACGTTGCTGGAGCAACGGTCAATTCCAAGTCACAAGCTTTTAAAACAACAAACAACGTGGAACATAAGATATCACTTTTGAGGAAATTTCTCTTTATCCAAGTGCCCCAAAATATGTTTTTAAAACCATACTAATTTGTTAAGGTGTAGTTCAAAATATTGTATATTACAGATAGACGTATGCCCAACTATGAAATAATTCAAAATTTCGTTTCAAAGTTTTCAAAATAACGGGATCTTTTATAGCAATAGTTATCACAGTTAAAAAAACACAGAAATTCATGTGTACTAATAAAACTACTATTTTATAAAAAGATATATCATAAAATTATCAAGGTCATTAGTAACTTTAACTCTTCATCCAGAATAGCCATATGATCCAATTCATTCTGCTGTTCATTACGGTATACCGTATGCACTCAGTATGGCTGGAATGCCGGTGAGCCACTATTTCAAGGTGAGTGAAAGATTTATAAAATGTTTAATCAAAATAATTTTTTTGGTCGATTTTTCACTCGGAACTTAACTTTGAACTTACTATCTATCTTGATTTCTAATAGCCTGATCTCTACTAATTTCTGTACCAGATTTACCAGGCCCCTTATAAGCCGCTGCGGCTGCCGCTGATGCACTACCAGGAGTCCCCTTAAAGTAAAAAGAAGATTAGAAATTAAAATTCCGCATGATACCCCAAAGGTTGTTGTAAATATGACTAGTGTATTTGCTTTCATTAAATTGAATACCTGAGCGAAGAAGCAGAAAAATCAACTCTGATGACACAATGGTTGCAAAGAAGCTCCTTTTATGCGCAAATTCTCTCCCATTTTGGATCTCAAAACAAACGAGTTTGATAGCATTTCTAATCAATCCCAGGTTACACATATTTTGTTGTAATTAAACTATTATGTTAGCTGTAATTATAGCATTGTCTAAGAATAATTGGTTGATTATAATGTATTGCGTTAGTGTCAATCAACGTTAGAGGAATTTGGACCTGTTATTTCCTGTAATTTAAATATAAACTTTAAATTGTTAGTGTTGTAAGAATGTAGAATTAATCTTGTTATTGACTGCTTTAAATGAAAAAAATATTGTTTAAAATCCAACTTAAATAAGCAACAAAAAAGTCCCGCTGAATGTTTGGTTTTATTGCAACTATAATTTATTTTTTAATGGTATTTTGGAGAGCAAATTATACGTTTGGCACATAAAGTTGTGTGTATATCTGGAATTCATCAAGCGTATGCCATCTCAAATGATTTTTGTCTTTGAATTAAAATTTAATACAAAAACTTATTAAGTTTTTTTTTGGTAAAGGTAAACCTTAAAAGGCAAAAATAATTATTTTTTCTGAAATTCTATTTCGTTTTTTATCAAATTGAGTTTACTCGCGTAGTTTTAAAATAAAGCAGGCCATGCGTTAGCAATTTTAAGGGTCATATTAATTCTAACCTACTTTACACTATTATATGAAAATAAATATACCATAACTAACTTCCAGAGAAACTTCAAAAGAGCATTGCCAGATACATCAAGACGTTTTGAAATTGAGTACATACGATAGGTAATAAATAGAGTAGCGTTTTCCTTGAGCAATCTAGTAATTACGCATACGACTGTGAAATTTCATAACTTCTTAGAAAGTTATTTAGTGCAAAGTTTTAATCATCAAATAAATAAATACGAATATTTTTTGAAGGTGTAAAACAATCAATCAATAAAAAATAAATAACGAAGGTCGACTTTTAAAAATATGTATTCTTCAAACAAGTTTAATGCCATCAATTTAAAAAGAATTCCATCCATCGTAAACTAAACTTGCCGGATACGAAGTTTATACTTTTACATCTTACATTTTTTATACTTTTATGGTTCAAATAAATCTGATATTACAAATTAACAATCGTTTCAAGTGGCAATTGCACAGTTTTACTACAATGTTATCAACTTAACAATCTGAGATATTTTACTTGTCATTAGAACAACACTTCATGCCCTACATAATACATCGGAAAGAGGAAGTTCTGACAAAACCTATTGTTTTGCGCGTTTAAACGATATGGAATTAGTAATGTAAATTTTTACACGGAACAGCAGAGAACTCTTGTATAAAAGGGCATTCACTGCAATCATTTTGCCATCAGAGTTGATTTTTCCGCATACTGTGAACAGTAAAGTAGAAAAAACACCTAAAAACATTCCCAATATGAAGCTTTTCTTGTTTTTTGCCGTTGCCATCGCTGCTCTTATTACACCTTCTCAGGTATTTAATTAAATGGAATAAACTGCATTTATCAAAGTTTTATCAATTTGGAAGGTATCATACGGAAACGTTCGGCGTCAAATTTTTGTTTACTTTTAGTCCACTGCAGGTAAACCATCGGCGGCTGAGAGACTGGAAGCAGCGAAGCGAGCGAATGTGGATCATCATAATTTGTAAGTCAAAAGCATTTTTTAAAGAGATAAATATTTCGAAAATTTAATTTTGCCTTTAATTTTTCCAATTTCATTTTTTTTAAATAGAGGACATAATTTTTCACCGTTTAATCAATGATTCGGCGATTTCAACCAGATAAAAATTATCGGCTATCTTGGCTAAAAACTTTGATGTTTAATTGAAATTGTATTTCTTATTTTTTATTGTCCTGACACTTGGGAACCTCATGAAAAATACGTATTTATATTAGTTTGTGCTAATTATGAATTTATAATTTGGAAAAGGTTTTGGCTTTAGATGATGAAACGAACAAGGCGATTCGAAATTAATTTTTTTATTATCAGGTTCTGTTAAAGTTATTATAAATATTTGGAAGAATGATTAAAATTATTTTTAGTTGATGCCTAATGTAAAAATTATGAAATATGTTTACATGCTTGAAGTTTAAGTAAAATAAACACTTAATAAATACTATGTAGCTGGTGTTATCTGTTTCACTTCTGAACTGCTTTCAAAAAGTAAAAAATGTTTAAAAAATGCTTCATGTTGCACTGATGCTGTGTGAAATGTTATCAAAGTATAATTTTTTTTTACACAGACAACAACAACACTACATACCGTTTCAAACCTTCAGCTCTCCTTTTTATTATCTATGGCAGTTGTATCTGAAATTGGTTAGGTATCGCGAATGAAAAGTTTATTTTGACATCCATAGCTAACTTCACTGCTGCAATGTTGAAAAACGTGTATTATTCTGATTTTGTTGCTTTGTTTCATGTTTTGTACTTTAAAAAAGGGAAGGACAAAGAAAATCTTGACTTGCTTCTTTTCATGTATATTATGATTGTTAAGTTACATAACAATTTCGAAATTGTGTAGCGCAATATGTTTTTATTATTATTTTATTATTTCATATTCAGGTTGAATTAAAACCGATGTGTCCAGTTGTGGTAATCTTTTTTTATACTACTGATACACTGCTGATGTTCCACAATTATATTTTCCTTTTTTGTGAAAAGAATTTACCGTTAAACTCTATGTAGCTGAAGCCTAATTTAAAGTCTAACAACATATCCAATTGACTTTTAGTAACTTCAAATAGAACTGTGTTTGATTTTTTGAATAGGTTAAAAAATGTAAACAATTTATTTTACACACATCAACTGGTAATTCTTGATACATAGACTGTATATATGCTGCCACCAAATATAAAACTCTTCACTTCCTTGTGAAGTTTACTTGTTACAAATCAGTTGAATACGCCTTTTTGAAGTCTACTTTTTCCAACTAAACTCTTAAAAGTAAATTTTAAAATTTGATCGAAAAGTATATTATATTCGTGGTAAATTATTTTCTTAACGGTTTCAAATAAGAGTAAATCAAAATGGGAGGTCTAATGCATATACCGAAATCATTTCATATCTTCCCAATTCTTGTGATTTTGGGTGTATCCGAAATTCAGACGGAATTTTTTAGACAAGACGAACTCATTGGTTAGTTTCCCATTTTTGTTATAGCTATTTCATTAAAGATTAAATTAACAAAATTAAATTGAATGGATAAATAAATAAAGTGGAAATGTTTATGACGAACATTTTAGGACTTATATTCGAAAACTCCACTACAATCTGCAGAATAGCTTTTTCTTAATACATCAGAACAGATGCATGTTTCATTGGTTATCATGCCAGAAATTGTAAATCGTCTTGGACGTAGAAATTTATGCCTGGTGGCCATATTGTATCCTCAAACCCGTAAGTTTGGGTCATTTTAAACAACGTCTGAAAATTTATTCTATAAAGTCCTGTATTCATTTCTTAAACTAATAGACGACAACTGGCAATTTATTCACGTTTGAAATGATATGTAAATCGGCAATCAGCTCTATTTTGACCTAACAAAGCGTAACAAATTTAGACAAACGCTTGACAAACATACAAATGCATGCTCATGTGTTAACGTTAATGATTTTCATAAAGAATAACAGTGTGTCTATAAATAACAAATGATTTGTCGTATTTTTTGTTAGTTTAACATTTTATGAAGAACAAAGAGGTATAATACCAAAAAATCATGTTTTTAAACCTTTTCTTATAAAATTGTTCATAGAAATTTAATGCAATTAATTTCAAAAGAATTCCATCCATCGTAAAATAAACTTGCTGGATATCAAGTTGATAGTTTTGCTTCTTACATTGTTGAACTTTAAAGTTTAAAAAAACACTTGATATTACAAATAAAAAATCGTTACATGTGGCAATTGCACAATTTTACCACAATGTTATCAACTAAACAATGTGAGATATTTCTATTGCAGTTAGAACAACACTTTATGTGCGACATAATACATCGGAAACAGGAAGTTCTGACAAAACCTATTGTTTTGCGTAATTAAACTATATGGAATTGGTAGTTAATTTTTTTACGAAACGGCAGATAATTCTAGTATAAAATTGCAATCGCATCAATTATTCTGCCATCAGAGTTGATTTTTCCGCATACTGTGAACAGTAAAGTAAAAAAAAAACACCTAAAAATCCTTTCCAATATGAAGTTTTTGTTGTGTGTCGCCCTTGCCCTTGCTGCTCTTATTTCCTTTGCCCAGGTATTAAATTAAATGGAATAAGCTACATTTAACAAAGTGTTATCAATTTGTAAGGTATCATGCGGAAACTTTCATCGTCAAATTTTTGTGTACTTTTAGTCCACTGTAGGTAAAATATCTTCAAATGATGCGGATAAGAGACTTCAAGCGCCAAAGACGGCTGATCATAGATTGCAAGTGCAAAAAAACTTTTTTTTACGGAGAAAAATATTTCGAAAATTTAATTTTGCCTTCAATTTTTACGATTTTAATAATTTCTGTTTTAAATAGAGGAGGACATTATTCACCGTGGCATCCATGATTCAGGGCTTTTCAACTAGATGAAAGCCATAGGTTATCCTAGCTGATCACTTTGATGTAATATTTGAATTGTATATCTTATTTTTTATTGTCCCGAACTTGGGAAACCTCATGAAAGATACGTGATTATGTTAATTTGTGCTCATTTTGAAATAATAATTTGGAGAACAACGTTTCGGCTTAAGATGATGAAATAAACGACGCCTTTCGAAATTTATTTTTTAATCATCAGGTTCTGTTAAAGTTAAAGTGAAATATAGACTAAATAAATGATTCATAGCTACTGTTACCTGTTTCATTTCTGAATTGCTTAAAAATAATAACGTCACTCATGCTTATTAATAAGATGTTATTTCAATCGGTATTAAAACTTACCGAAATACAACAGTTTCAACCAGACCAAGTAATAGTCATTCATGGATAATCCAAGTTGTTAACTGGTTAAAGGTTTTTAGCTCCAATGCATAAAAAAATGATTTGTCTTACAATTTCAATGGACTTTTCAGAGGATTACTATTTCAGAGCTTACTCTAAAAATAGTAGTACCAGCCAGAGGCTTTTAAAAGTGCACAGCCAAGAACGATTTGATTCCTAATATTTCACTAATAACAGCGTGCGTGATTTCGACACCTCAGACCTCAGTAATATTGACTTTAAACCTTATTATTCTTGTATTGTGGTTGAGAAGCATAGCGCGCTTAAAAAAACAAATCAACTATGAATCTTTGAAAATCAAAACCGAACATGTTACTAGTAGATATTAACAGTGTTCCGCCATTTCTCAAGCAACACCAGGAAAGCGCATACAATTTCGGAAACTTATACCGTAATTTTTTCTAGTATCCGCGCCAGATTGCGTTTTAAAACATAACTCAATGTATAGTATTCATATCAGTTCAAGGGGACGTCGTGGATGGCATTTGTAAATATAACAATTCTTGAATGACTGCTTTAAAAACGAGTAAGCATTCTCCAAAAAAAATACGAAGTTGATACTTTTGCTCCTTACATTTTTTACTTTTATGCTTAAAAAACTTGATATTACAAATGAAAAATCGTTACAAATGGTAATTGTACAATTTTACTACATTGTTATCAACCTAACAATCTGAGATATTACAATTGCAATTATAACAACACTTCAATAGCGACATAATACATTGGAAACAGGAAGTTCTTACAAAACCTATTGTTTTGCGCAATTAAACGATATGGAATTGGTGATGCGTATTTTTTACGGAACGGCAAAGAATTCTTGTATAAAAGGGCATTCACTGCAATTATTTTGCCATCAGAGTTGATTTTTCCGCATACTGGGAACAGTAAAGTAGAAAAAACACCTAAATAACAACCACAATATGAAGCTTTTCTTGTTTGTCGCCGTTGCCATCGTCGCTCTAATTTCGTCTGCTGAGGTATTAAATTATATTGAATAAACTACATTAATTAGAGATGGTATTAGTATGTAAAGTATCGTGTTGAAACCTTTAGCGTGTAATTTTTGTGTACTTTAAGGCCGCTCCTGCTGGAGCATCTGCTTTGAATGGACCTGGTAAAAATGGAGCCGGTCGCAAAAGAGCTGTATCGGATGTAATGTTGTCTGAGAGTCAAGAGCAAGTCAAATACTCCTTTTACAGAGAAAAATATGTCAAAAATTTAATTTTGCTTTAGTTTTTTTTACAATTCTTTATTTTATTCGTTAAATAGGCCAGGAACGCATCCACCTTGGAATTGAAATGGCCCAGCAATTTCAATCAGATGAAAGTTTTAAGCTATCCTGGCTACAAACTCTGATATAATAATTGAATCGTATGTCTTGTTTTTATTGTGGTTATAGTAGTTCAGATCAGATTTTTAGAGTTTTGTTAACTTATTTAATTGTTCCTTATAAAAATTCAAGTAAAAAAACTAAATATGGAGATGTTTTTCGTAAACTTTTAGCAGATTTGATGTTAAATTGGGATTAATTTTTGGCAGCATGATTTAGACCTCGTTTTTTGTTTATTCTGACCGGTTTTGGCATGTATCTGATTGACCTTGGAATTGAAATGGCATAGCAATTTAAACCAGATGAAGGCTTTAGGCTATCCTGGCTGAAGACTCTGATTTAATAATTGAATCGTATATCTTATTTTTATTGGTTTAATTTTGGTTTTCATTACTCGGCGTTGAATAAGAGTATATCAAAATAAGAGCTCTAATATTATTTTAAAATTTAATTTTATATGCTCCGAATTCTTTTTATTTTGGGCATTAGGAGCTCAGATTGATTGTTTAGACGAGAAAATTTTACTGGTTAGTTTTGTATTTATGTTATGTATATTTTAATAATTTGAAAAGCAACAACAAGCTCAGTTTTGACCTAACAAAGGTTTTGATTTTTAATTTTATTGCAAAATTGAATTTAAAAATACCAGTATATATGAGCTTGCTTAGTTGTATTAGACTTTGTTAGCTTCAAGAATTTTCCAACTTGTAATAAGCCTACAAATATTATGCAAGAATTCTGAAAAAAAGATAAATAAACTGGATAAATATCGAAATTGTAACATATTATATTTTTAGATGATCCAGTTGTCAGCTATTTTTCGAAAAAATAACAACTAGTTTGTGTCCATGCAATGGTGGATGCGGTTTGTCTCAAATTTTTGAAAGTTAAATGTTTTATTGAATTACAAAGTATTTACTTAAACCATGTTTTCAAACCTGTTTGTTTATTCATAATTCATAATTATATTCATAATTAAAAATTGTGGTTACCACGAAAAGGTATAACTTAAATGCAAAATAATTCCATCACTTGTCACCAAAACTACGGCCCTGAATGCGACCCTGAGTCCCGGGGGCTTCTTGCATTCCTCTATTTACAACACAAAATAATTAATAAAATATAAAGGACCAAGTATGAGCAACTGGTTTATTTTATACAAATCAATTAAATAATTTAAGTTGTTTATCTATTTGGTTGGTTGTGTTTAGGCTTACTGAGTAGCAAAATCACGACGTCCAACGCCAGATTTTCCCGCAGCAGAGTTTTTAACGGCACCCTAAGCAAACAAACAGTTAACCGTGAGTTTGAGCTAAACTTTTCGAATCTTAAGTTGCATAAATAATCACTAATATTAAATATTTTTTTCTTCTAAATTTAGACGAATACCTCTGCAAACACAACAAGTGTAGCGATTACAACGAATACAAACAAAATGAGCTTCATGTCGGCAATTTTTATCAGGTTGGTAGGGGCTTCTTCCACTTTGCTGTTCACAGTTAGCAGAAAAATCAACTCTGATACCAAGTACAATGTGAGCACGGTATTTTATACGAAAATTGTCTGATATGGCGTTGTTGTACGCTTAAAAATTACCCATGACGGCAAATAACGAATGCTGAAAGTAAATTAGTTTAATTGGATTCTCTTTGTTAACTTTGTACACAATCGTATTTTACTGTTATGGCCGATTGTATAAAATGATAATACCAAAACTGTTGTATTGAATGAAGTGTATTTTAATTATATTACTTAACAAAGCCAAGAACTTACCGATATAGTAACGAAGCTATGATAACGATTTCAAAATTTCACTGCTTAGATATAAAGACACAAATGAAAAATAGATTTTTCCTTTAAATTTCTAAAAATTCTTATTGATGTCTTGATCTTGCAGATCACAGATTTTTGATTTTCTGTATTATTTCAAAGTATTATAATGAATTGGAATTCCCATAGAACAACACTCTGGCTATTTTTTAAATCAACTATTTTCTATAGTGTCAAACTTTTGCATGTACTCTATCATTAAAGAAGTTAACAATAGATCCAACAAAGTATCTTTGGACTGCCACAAAACAAACTTATCAAATAAAAATATTTTAATATAATATTGTTTCTATAGGGCGCGCTCTGAAACGTGAAAATTAAGAGATTTGGGATGCTCTTCGCATTTCAAATTCACATGCAAAAGCGCGAAAATTTACGATTATGCAAGTTTTTAGGATTTGATGCAGTCATTTTAGTTGACGCCAGTATTATTTAAAGAATGCATTTTTTGTGTAAAATCATTTAGTTTGAGTTATGATTTAGTTATTTATTAGTTATTTTTATTCAAATTTAAGTTTTTATTTTATTTTTAAATTTGAAAAGCTACAAAAATACGGAATTTGAAATCGCAAAGTTTTAAAAATACAGTGCAGATTAGCTAAAAGTGATAAAATAAATTTTGCCACTTTTTTCGTATTTAAAACTAATCGCATGTCTTCAAAGTAGTGAAGATGAAGTACTGATTTTCATGGCACCATCTGCATTTCTAGTGGTGTGTCCACCTCTTGCTCCTCAACATTCACAGGACCATTATCTGATGGGCTATAAAAACAAACTTGTTAAATTTGTACACACGGCTTAATGATTTTGAATTAATAATACATTTAGCCTTTTATATTTGGCCTTGCTTCGATGCAACATCTGCAGATGCCACTCCAGATTTTCCAGGACCAAAAGAAGAAACAGCAGCTGCTGAAGATGCGGAATTAAAGTTTTCCTAAACGATAGATCCAAAAGGTTAAAAATTATAAATTTCATAAATTTAGTTTTCTTGATTTGGACTAAAACCTGAGAGGAGACAATTAATGCCATCGTTAGTACGATGGTTATCAACGGCAAGAACCTCATTTCAAAAGTTCTAAGGAGTGTTCTCCGCTCTATCAATCACAGTCAAAAGAATTTTTTTAACAAATAAATAAATGTAAACAAGGGATTATGAAGGAATATGTCTCGTAACTAATAAAAATACTAACAACGAGAAGGTTTAGGGTTTAGTATGTGTAATTCTGATAACAAGTTTTGTTATCAAGATAATGACTTTATTTGACTTCCTGTCTCTAACGATTTATTTTATGATTCTTTTGATCTATTGCGTGATCTATTATAACCAAAGTTTTACTACTAATCGTATTTTTGTTAGATTATACCTTAATTGCCTAATTAACAATAAGATAATTAATATGATATCTATGTAAAAAATAATGATTTGAAAAGTAAGATTATAATCAATTATGAAAATTAAGTTACAACTTATAACGAACATAGACACGTATTTTTGACAAAAAGTTACGCTTCACAAATAGATTCGTATTTTTGTTTTTAAGTTAAATTACACAAACATAAGACACATAAAAATATTATGTAGTTTGACCTTGACCATTTAAACGGAATTCGATTATGAAAAATTTGTTTTATTTCCATGTCCGCTGCAAAAAAGTAAATCAGTTGGTTAGCAAAATGGTGGCCAGTCGTTTTAATAATAAACTAAAAAAAAGTGTTTAATAATACGCCGGCCTCTTAATACGTTTTTCTAAAATGTATGAATACTTTACAAAACCACTTATCTGAAATGACATAAAAGATTCAAAAATTTGATTTAACTAATTTAAATTTATGCTCTAATATAAACGATATTGATTTAACTTTTTGACCTAAAATTATTAAAACCCTTAAAACCCCACACGAAGATGAACATGAAGATGGGAAAGGTTTTGGGCTATTAATGGGGTCGATTATGCTCTTAATTGTATTCATATATATGACTACAAAATTAGAATGAGTTAGACCCGAATTGTAGTCATAAGGGACCGACAGCATAAAGTCAATAAGTCGTTTTTGCAATTTTATGCCACACACATTTGTATTTTTCCAGATTTAAATGAAGGACTCATGTGACAGTAGGTTAGAATCAAGAAAATGATTTATTTCTACAAAGGAAACCTTTGATACGAATTTAATTACGAAGCTTATTTAAACAGTTTTAAAATTAAAAAAGGATTGAATTAGAATAAAATATCAAAAGCTCTACAATGCGTAATCTTTCTTAATTTTATGACCACTACATAAAGTCGAATCGTTAACAAAAAAAACTTGATATAAATCATGCCATGTCCTTTACCATCGTTCAAAGTCACCAAATGGATTAAAGATTGCTTTATTCCAGTTTATTTTAAGCCAACCTTTTGTTCGGCTTGATGACTGACCTGATTAAAAATTACTTTCATGTTCAAATTAAAGGTTTAAATGTATATTTTCTGTTTTTTTATTCAATTAAATCTAGGCTGTTCAAATATTTTAAGAATATATCGCGCAGAATCTACTTGGTAATTTATTTTGTGGTGAGCTATTAATAAATTTTATAAATTTTACAAGAACAATTTTTAGTCCAATTTCTGCAAGTGACCTGTTAGTTATTCAAAATTTACTCTTATTCCCTAACAGTTATCCATTTGTTTGAAATCCACGCCACTTTTACCTTACCCGTCAAAAATTCAACATGACGCTTACCTCAGGTGCTTTTCTAGTTCATCACTACCTTCAAAAAGTAGTGCCACTTCCGTGGTCTGCCAGCTTTCGTGAACAACGTCTTACAAAAAGCAAAATTTACTGGAAACCGTATTACGTATATCATCGACTACTTGTTCAGGTTTCATTTCTCTTGTTTTTCTTTCCATTTGCAGTTTTACGAACATTTTGGTTGTTTCTTCACTGGGAAACTTACACTGTATATCAAATACATGAAATTATTCTATATGGTTGGTACAGTTGTTCTATGGCTTTATATTTTGCAGCAGTCTGTGTACTATACTTTGAATACACGAAGGTAATATACTTAGTAAATCAAACATGTGAATTTGGAGCTTCAGAAGAATGGGTTTTGGAGGCTACAAATAAGTCTATTAAAATACCATTTCTTGGAAGTCGTTCTATACATGAGTTATTTGTATATGGGTTTTCGTTTGGATTCTGCTTGGCTCCACCAGCCGTATTCGCTGCCCCATTTGAGTTACCTTTTTGTCCTTTGCAACTTATTTTTGGGACCAAACTTTCAATAAAGTTTTTAGCTGCATTTGTGTATGCAACAGTAATAACCTTCATTGTTTTTCATTTGTTATCGATATACTTAGTGATTTTCATCTTTCATGAAAATTTCAATCAATTAACGTCAAGATTGTACCCAAAAGTATGCTTGTGTGAAAAAAGATTAAGAGTACTTTTTAACAGAAATTACACTCGTTTTAGAGCCGTTCAAATACTATCCGTTGTATGTCGATCGTCTTTGGGGTCGTTTTTTCAAGTTTTAATTATTATTGGAATATTAATAGCCTCATGCTGTGGATACAGTGGTTTTAAATTGTATGACAAACTTTCAGTCTTCACGTATGCCTTTCTATTGCTCCTATTTATTGCTTGTATTAGTTTTGCACTATTAATTACCTTTTTGTGCAATGTATCACTAGAACACACGAAAAAATTTGTAACTTACTGGAAGCTACGTGCCAAAAATAAGGAACATGCAAGAATTATGGCTAGTTGTAAGCCCATTGGGTTTTACCTGGGACTATACGGTGTAGCAAGGGCACAACTTGGTTTATTGATTTGTGAGGATATGATAAATAACATGGTTACAATGATTTTATTAGGTTCCACGTAGTATTAAATAAACACAATAGATAGGGATTTTTGTTCTAATCCGACCACTTGCGAATTGCAATAACTAGATACTTGATACTAAACATAGATACTTGAATTGGTCATTAATGTATAGCGAAATTTTCAACTTGAAAACATGTCAAATCATTTTTAAAAAGCTGCTTTGTTTAAGAGAAAATGTTCATAGATGTGTTCTGTTATTTTTTATTTGATTCAGACAGCATTAATAATAGTGTGTTTCAAAAACTAGAGTAACCGTATAAGGCTATCACGACAATATTTGAAATTTGATCACTTTGTTACTGAACTATGTTGACATTAATATATTTTCTTGCGCAATTTGATAACTTAATTCAGTTTTATTTTAGTTAAAAGAACGTATGATTTTTTGCTTGTAGTTTAACTATTGTGTCTTAAACAATAATTTTTTGGACAATTTTCAACTACTTGAATTTTTATCAAAATAAATTTACTCTAATCTCATCAGTATAAATGAGCGAATAATGTATAAAGTGGAATGTTTTCAATAGCTTATTTCAATAAACCTAAGTTTTAAAGCACTTCAAATACACTTTTTACCGTCAAAACTTTGTCCACCAATAATACTTTATTATTGTATCAAAAGTATTGTTTGGTTTGGTACTAGCTTGTGCGCCGCTTGCAGATATAATAAAAGCTTGGTAGAGAATTTTTTTGATATTTGCTTTTCGTTACTTTAAATAATCCTTATCTAATATCTCAATAATTATACATACATATGAGTTGCAAACATAATCTTTTTTAAAAATTGTGTTAATTAACTTTACGAAATAAAAAAATAAAATTAGTTTTTAAGGTTTTTGGAAACAAACTTTTAGGGAAACCAAGAAACAGGTCGATCTTACATTACTGATTTGAAATGATGTTAAAAACATTCACTTCGACAAACGATTCAATTGTCATTCAAATCATTTCCTTTTGTACATGCGACAAGTCTCGGCATCTAACCTGCCGTCTACAATTAAAGGCTAGACAGATGCACGCAAAATGCGTTGCTATTGCTGATAGACGGGAGTCATATATACTGAAAGTAAAGACTCGAGCTTTCAAGCCAATAAGATTATTGTACTATCCCTTTTAAGTGATTAACAGTCAATTTTCTAAAGACACACTAAGGAATCTTTTTGAAATAATATTTGACGTCCTTCTAATTACTGAGAACTATGCTTCAAGTTTATTTGTTCTTTCAAAAAGCCATAATTCGTTCTTTCATCAGAAGCAAAACCCTTGAGGAGTTACAGAAATTTCACTAAGATTTGAGCAAAATGTATTAACAAGAAGACATATATACAAATATTGCTTTCCTAAAATATTGGTGTATACATTTACTTTGAATGAGTAAATTTAAATATCCAACATTAGGTTAATAAATGTTTGTCAGTTCATTTTCCGAGTTGTAATAAATCAAGGATGAAATAATTTTTGCTCCAAAAATGAGAGATTGAAAGTCTCCCGAAAAATACCCGCATCGAAGTTATTACCAGGAAAAAGGAAAGAGCAAAGCGGTGGAGGAGGTGCAGGATAGGAAGGTGTTTAAAATTAGGCGATAATAGTAAAAGGAGGAGATGATAGCGAAGGAGGAGGTGCAGGATAAGAAGGAGTTTAAAATTAGGCGATAATAGTAAAAGGAGATGAAAGTGGACGAGGAGGTGTTGGATAAGAAGTAGTTTCAAATTAGGCGATAATAGTAAAAGAAGGAGACGCAAGCGGAGGAGGTGATGCAGGGTAGGATGGAGTTTAAAATTAGGCGATAATAGTAAAAGGAGGAGACAAAAGCGGAGGTGATGCAGGATAGGATGGAGTTTAAAATTAGGCGATTATAGTAAAAGGAGGAGACAAAAGTGGAGAAGGTGGTGTAGGATAGGAAGGAGTTTCATATTAGGCAATAATAGAAAAAGGAGGAGATGAAAGCGGAGTAAAATGTGAAAGCAGCAGAAGGAAAAGCTGGAGGTAAAGATATTTTAATTTTAAGCATTTTTAATTACACAACATTCATTTGTATGGGCCCATTATTCCCTAACTATGCTGCCTACCACTGATTTCAACTTGAATGTTTTTCAATCACAATCGACCTTTTTCAAATCGTTCGAACTTTTTTCAGGCGTTGAAAAACGGAAAAAATGCCCATGTTAATCAAATACAAAATTGTCTTTACAGGCCTTGTAAAGCGGTCACACCCCTTGTGAAAAATTTCACACCCTTTGTAAAGATTTTTACACCCCTTGTTAAGTTTTTGAATGAAAAAGTTAATGATTTAACTTTTCCACTTGTAAATTCAATAAACTCTTTAAGAACGCTTGAATCAAAGCAGTCAAAATGTGGAAAATTTAAGAATAACTCGTTGGTTTCTAATTTTTGAGATATGACGTCATTACGAGGGTAACGATGGAGCTAGTTATAGTCTTAACTGTAATCATATTTGCGGCCACACTAAGAGGTTAAATCTTGTGGACAGGTGGAGCATTAAAGTCAAGTTAATAAGTAGCTTTATACTATAGACGTTAATACGTGATCTGAAGTTGATAGTCAAACTCAAAAGATTATAATTTAAAAGCAATGGAATGAAAAGAAATGAAATTTTAAGCCTTAAATACAAAAATACTTACAAAGCTTATTTGAACCATAATAAAAATTACACAAATAGAAGGATTTGAATTAAATTAAAATTTCAGAAGCTCAGCAAGATGTTTACTTGATTTTTTATCGAAAATCAAAATTTGTTTCATTCCGGCATATTTTATGCCAACCTTTGTTCGGCTTGGCGGATCTGGTTATAAATTAATATTATTTTCAAGTAAAGGATCGGTATCGAAAGTTAAAAAAAAAATTTATTGTTGTAAGACTCGACTGTTTGAATGATCGAAATAAAATTATTCCAAAATCATACATTACAGTAATTTCAAATGTGTATTTTTTGATCTTTTAATATTTTATCCATCAAAAAAGACGTACTAATACACATCTGATTACATTCTAATGCCTTAAATTCTTCTGGATACTTTCGCAAAAAAGTACATTTATGATGTTTTGTTTAATATATTTACACTAGTAGATTAGTAGCATAAAAGTAAACGGTTAAATTACCTCTATAATGTGAGACCATTCTATATGGCTTTGATTTGTCCCGGAGTTGTAAAAATGCACAACAATTATACAAGATTTCATATCTAAGAATTTGTTCTTACTAAAACGGACACAAGTTTCTAATGTAGACTTCATTTCAAATAATTAAGTATATCTTTTTATTAGCTTACAAAAATGCGATTTTGAGAACGCTGTTTGTTCGACTAAAAATTGTTTACTAGGAATTTGAAAATAAATACATCCCACTTTAGTAGTAAATGTTTCATAGCAAATTTTAAACGAAAATTCTAAAATCAGTAGCACATAACTTTATTTATTCTTGTCATTGACATAAACTATTTGAGTAAAATAAGTAAATACATATTTGAAAAAAGAGTAATGAGCTTCAAATTCCAGAAAAATTTAACGTGGAATATGTATAAAAATTACTACTATGGAATGGGTGACATGGACTACGATCGATTGAACGAAAGAGTCGAGTGCTTTACCCATAAAATATTGCTTTTAAAGAAGTAACCATTTTTTCTAGATCTTATTTTTTACTTTGTTTGGAATGAGTTTTTTTTGTATTTTGTTTGCGTACTTCACAGTTATAGAAGAAAAAACTTATACAATTCTGTTTTAGATGCAACTAATAAGTAAATGGAGCACAACAATCAATCCAGTTGAATCCAACAATATCATAGACAATACAATTGTATTCTATAATTTACTTGGAATGGACTCAGGGAATTCAGTTGTGATCGCATTCCTAATCCGTTTTGAGACATTCCTTAAATTATCCAGATCACACATTATTTCCAAGCAAACTAAAATTTCCTCACTTTCACTACAAAAAATAACAAAAATTGACGATGTGCCTTTAATACAAAAGTTTGTAAATTTTAAATATTGTTCCTTTGTGTTAAAATAATACCATCCTCGTATCAAGTCAAATAGCTCGTGCATCCTTTGAGCTTGGTACTTGTACTGAAATTTCATCAGTGGGTTGACGACCGGTGCATCAAAGAACAATGTAGCGGTCAACTATGGAATTATATTCGTCTTGATAACTTCCTCATCCAAGATTGGAACAATCCTTGCCCTTAATCTAACTAGAACTTCATTTTGCACGTCCAATCCTCTAGAGAATTCCAAACGATACTTCGATGGTTTTTTTTTTTTTGAAATCCAGCTATGGTGGTAGTGTCACGCTAAATTGAGAGTTTAGTTCAACTATTTTGTTTTACTGGCTTTGTTGTACAAATACTCTTTGAAGTCTTTCCATTTAACAAATGATAAAAATGAGGTTTGAATTTCAGAAAACTTTAAAATCTGTTACATTTGCTTGGAGGTTGATTCCAAAATCGAATAACTATTTTGAAACTAATTTTCTTTAGAATTTGGTATCGAAATTATTGTTCTTCGTTTCAGAATGCATGAACTTTGATATTTCAGACGATATTGGAAATCTAATGGGCATGAGCTGCCATCATAGTATATGTATTTGCCAGTTGTAACTTTAACCCAATGCAGTCACATTTACTAGTTAAATAAACCTATTTTCCGCCCAAACACAGGTATCAAAAACCATAAAATCAGCTTACCCACTCTAACGAAGTTGATGTTTGAAATATTCGCTACAAAAGCGGCTTGAAAGCCGTGGCTGAAAAATGTGATGTCTCCTAGTGAACATAGCCATTACCATTTAAAAGCGATTTGAATTAACTGGAAATAAATGTTATTTGATTGACTCTTCACAAAGACAGGGTTTACATTGGTCTACTCGACAAGAGTTCTAGTTGTGATACTCAAATGTACACGATCGGATGAACAGACGGAGTTCAAATATGCTGCAAAACAATAAATTATAAATTTAAATACATTATTTGGTGGAATTCAGATAGGAACACGTTTAAACTAGTTAATAATTTGACAAATTAAATGATAAAAATGAATTCTATAAATAGAACGGTTTACTTTAAAAATGATTAACCTTCAATAAAATTAACGTTGGAAAGTTTATAAAAAGGCAACCGTTATCTATCAAAAACCAACCCATTGCTAATAATATTTCAGTGAGTGATAAGCCAGTTAGATATGTAAACTCTGAGGTAATGAATTGATTACAGCTCGACAGTTACATCATACTGGAAACTTGTGACAAGTCAGCTGTGATTCTTGCTGATGATGCGATTATGAAAATTCGTACAGCGTTAAGCGTCAAAAATAAGCCTGATTATGTTGGAAAGTATACAATTCATGAGTATTTTACAGGTTACAAATATTTTGGATATTTTCCTGTAAAACTTTTATTAAGGTCTAAGTAACATTTTGAAACTGGTGGTGGCAGACGTATTTTAAGTGGTGTCTTTTAATGAAAACTAGGGTTCACGAAATTCAATCATTTCGGAATAAAAGTAATAATGATGAACTTGGTGTAAGCGCAAGCAACACGGGGATTTGGCCGTTATGTTTTATACCAGTGATCGGGTTATTATTGTCATTGATAACATTCATTTTGTTTGAAAGCAGTGTGACTGTATTTGTTTTTAAGTGGTTTAAACGCTTTTTATCTACATTCTTGGCATCAACGTTATTACGTTAGACAGTTTTAAGAAATAGTTTGCAAAGATTTACAGGACTTGCTTTTCGAATATTTTAACGTAGACTTGTGACTAACAAATGCATTCGAATTGACTTAGAGAGAATCAGGTAGAATGTGGCGATTGCTAGAATGCGATTATGTGTTTTTATTTTACGAAAGATTATTTTAATTTATTTTTAAAAAAATATTTCGATGTTAAAAAAAGTTTTTTTAGGTTTGTCATTTTTAGAGTTTAGGTTACGCTATATGTAGATACAAAAGAGGTTTAGTTTGGTCTAATATAGGTTTAACATCGAATGGTAGTTCAGACTATGTTAAAATACGCCAACAATAGAATTGGTAATAAAAACCTATTAGGGTAATATTCTTCTTGAACATAGTAAGAAATTTTTGATATTTTTTGAAATTTAGGAAAAAATTGTGTTTGCATGTAAGTAACTTGGATTTTATCTGGGGCCGTTTGGTGAAGTAAGACCAAAACTTTGTAAACTGCTTTGTGAAGGTTCCAAAGGTTTTATTTATTTCTTGGAACATTGACTACAAAATTTGTTTAAAAAATTGAAGCAAATGGCTGACGTAAAATAAAGTTGAAATAGGTTATTTTTTCCCCAAACTTTTATCCCATGCATCTACTCAACCTACTCCACTCATTATCCTTTTTTCACTCATGCACTATTCACCTAATTTCCAACCAAATTTACCCAGAAATTTTTCAAAACTATCAGTTAGATAAACTTTATTTCATGTTATATATTCCGGGCACCAATACTACTTGGTGAATATAAATTATGGCCACTATCGCTGTTACAAAAAATTAAAACAGGAAAAATACTTATATTATGTGAACAGAACTCAAGCAGAGTTTAAATTCAGTTCACAACCACATCATCGTAAAACATGTACAGTAATTGTAACAATAGATCCATTGCAATGTTTAAAATGAATGCACATTCTACCTGCCCAGCATTACGAAACTGGCACAGGAAAACCATTTTACAATTTAAATGGTGGAATGCTAACAGATTCATTCTTCGATCCAGTTTATAACGTAAAATTAAATTGGGGAATTTGCCTTTACAAAAGTAACTGTATATTTATACATGTTGAGCAACATAGTGAACCAAGTTCCGTATTGACATTGGGCTCATCAAACATCTTTTTTGTACTCGAACATAAAACTTGGTTCAGTACCTCGTTTCCACGAATTCCACCAGTCAAATTGTTCAAAGCTGCCAATGTTCTAAGTCCAGATTTTATTTAAAAAGTTACAGAAAAGCTCTCGAACACGTTTTCAATATGGTTGAATACATATGCAAAATACGGGATCATAAAACTATTAAAACAAATTTATTATGGCGATCTTGTATTCATAAAGTTCTCTGGAATTTTAATTACATGACTTAAAAACCTGTCGAATAATATTCGAGTTTTGAGTCACTTATGATTTCTAATGACGAACCAGCAAAGGATTTGGTGGCATTTATTTTTGAGGGTCAAACGTCTGCTTCTGAAGCTACCGGATGGATGGCTCAAAGTACTTCTGAAATAATAACCCAATCGGTAGTTTCCTGACTAAATTTAAAATCTACAATACATTATGTCACTGATTTGGAGCTAACAATGAAAATATTTCCTACTGTTGCAATCCGATCGAACTAAAATTAGGAATATAAATGTGGATTTATTTCTAGATGAAACATTCTCATACAACTTGTTAGTAGGTCAAACAAGCTCTGCTCTTTTTGCAGAAATTTTTGAATGGTGTCTCAAACAATTCTGGAATTCACTTAACTTCTTTCATCACAATTCCTGGCATACCGACATAAACGTACAGGAGTACTAAAAAAATAAAAAAAAATTAAAATAGTAAAATAAATTGAATGTAATGCTGATTTATTGGAATTTGACAATTATTATAAACAAACAACAAATTAAATTACTTCAGTATTCAATACTTGCACATAATATGATACCGCATTATTTTTTTTTTGATTTTATGAGCAAAGAGAACTAAAATCCAACAAATCAAACTTCTATTTAATTCATCCCAACATAAATTAAGTCTAAAGGAATTATATTTAAAACATTTTTAACCATGTCGAAGGCAAATTGAATATACGTAACTAGTAATTTGAGTAATTTAATTTATTTTAATAAATATAAGGAAGATTGGTTTTTTTAAACATTATTTAAAAAGGTACTCTTGGTAGCATTCCTGTTCGGTTTGCTTTTATCGGTAAATGCGAAGCCACTGGGCCAAGCTGCTGGAGCTGTAGCCAAAAAGGTCGCCACAGCAGTTATCACTGGAGTTTCTTTTGCATCGCTAGATGCAGGTCTGAACAGTTCAGTCTCAAAACCTCAACCAATGACTGTCCCTTAAAGGCAAAAGCCAGCTAACACTACAAGTCCCGTTATTATGATAATAAAAGTGTGCTCTACAGGTGCAAGTCTTTTGTTGCTCGTCGTGATTTTGTTGTTGATCGCACTAGTTAGTAAGTTAGGAACTAAGGACAATGATGGTAACAGCAACTGATTTGTATTGATAAGGAAAACCTGAAAATGTATACATTCATATATATTGTATTTATTATAATATGCACTATACTTAGTTGGTTTGAAATGCAAGATTCTGGATAGATTGATTTTATAATTCAGTGATATGTTAAGTGCAGTTCGAAATTTTAATCATTTTTTTAAAATATTAATTTATAATTATCTATAACCATGGTTTTTAATGTAATTATACTATTTGGTAAGTGTATTTTTTGTTTTGATGATGTATGGGCCAACGCCCGAATGAGCTTTAATAAAAATATACAATACATTATACAAAAACTAAAGGGCGACATTTATAAATAGGTCAGATTTTATAATTATCAATCAGAATATTCCTCAGACAAGGCCAAATATGTCAGATAATATTCTTGTTTTTCTGGGTGGCAGTATGTCCATATAACTTTTTGTATGTTATTACCACTTATTGCTTTCTATAAAGTGCAAAACATTCTAACAAGAACTAAAATACTTATAAAAACTTTAACAAAATCATTAATGTCTTGCATGTCAAAACACAGGACTTGAACTCAAAATGAAGAAATTCTATGTAAGTTGATATCATGATCATTAAGTAACAAACTAATTAGTATCAAATATTTTAACGGTTCAGGTTTAAACATTAATGTCAATTAGCGACAAGTAGGAAACCAGTAAGAGTTTTTTGTTGTTGTAAGAATAATAAATCATTTGTCTAGCACCTGATAAAAATTTACTTCGTATCGAGTCAACTTTCATGTTTAAATCTTTATAGTTTTTTATAATTTAGAAATAAATTTGGTTCTAAAATACTGAAAACGATTAAATTTTATTCGAATCCTTTATCTGGAAATTGAAATGAAGTAGTTGAATGTTTCTTTGCTTTTATCGTTTTTGAGTTCTTGAATGCTTATTAATTTTGACAGTATTTTATCAAGTTATATATATTATTTGGTCTAAGAAAACATGTTGTTTTTGTCGCTGAGCTCTATTCCTTTTTATGTAAGAATGTGGAACAAAGAGCCATTAATGATGTTTTAATTAGTTTGCCACTAGAGGAAAATTTATTTGTGAATATTTGCCACTAGCATAACAGGAAATAATTTATTTGTTCTCAATAAATGCGCCCTCTCTTACGGCATGGCTAAGATACTTATACAAAAAGACTTGAAACATAGATTTGGTGTTATACACATTCGAACTGAGCTACCGCATATTGTGTGCAAAAAAATCAATTACACTGACAAAATTTTCTATTCCAAAAAAATTGCAAAGAAATAGATTTTTCTTGTTCATAGATTTGTCCCACAAGTATCATTTGTCCCACAAGTATCATTTGTCCCACAGGTATCATTTGTCCCGCAAGTATCATTTGTCCCACAGGTATCATTTGTCCCACAAGTATCATTGGTCCTACAAGTATCATTTGTCCCACAAGTATCATTCGTCGTCGTATCGCCGACGCCTTTGTCGTAACGACTTTATCGCGTAGTCTTTGTCGCAAGTAGCCGTTGTCGTCCTCCTCATTTTGAAACTTGGCTACTACATACGTTGCGCAAGAACCATTACTTGAGCTTACGAAATTTTCCAATTAAAAATTTAATTTCAGATGAAAATCGATTTTCTTTAGATAAAAAAATTGACAAAATCTTATCTGATATACCGCTAAAGCGCTTAGTTAAGGAATATTTGGCATAACTGTCATTTGAATAAACCGAGTGGCAATAGCTTAAACCCGAAATTCACATCGATAGTTTTTTATTTAAAACTATGGAAAGTCGTACATCAAAAATACTTTTTTGCAAATTAAATTTAAATGTTTTGGCAATTTTTTTGTTCATAACAGATGCACATTCAATACAGAAAAATCTTTACTTTCTTAGCACAAAAGCAATTTTATTGTCTACAATTGGCGCACATTTAATAGAAGAAAAAAAACACTTCCTCACGACAAAAGTTTTGAATTCAACATCTTTAGCAGACCCACAAACAGTCCAATTTATAACGCACTTACGTCCTGACGTACAAAAAGCTTTAAACCAATACCTGATAAAATCTCGTCAAGAATCACTTTTACCCAACACAAACTCACCAAAGTTGAACTCTTTGAACAACTTATATTCAACTCTTGACCAATTTAATCAAGGTTATAACTGCCTAAACGTGATAAATAACTTTGAAGGCGTTGATCTTCCCACAAAGGTATCGCTTCCCATGATTTTAAGACGCTTTGAGTTGGCTATAAACAATTTAAAATCCAATTTCGAGAAGAGAAGGCCGTTATCACGTGTAATATGGATCCCAGCAGAGACGGTCTCAAAGCTTAACGGTAATTTTACAATAAATGCGCAAGTACAAAATACTGAACCATTCGAACAAGAATGTAAAAACTCACAGTACTTTTTCCCGATTCGTGCACTAGCTGAAGTAAGTGGTCACTGTGTAGGTCTTGACATGTTTAAATTTATAGTTGCAACCAAGCCTTGGCAATGTGAAGTCCAAGTTGACTTGTTTCTACCAGATAAATTACTTCAGTTAGGAAAATACACACAGATACTTCGAGCATCTGTTTCAATTGAACACATTTTTCCTAGCTTAAGGCCAAAATTTCATTTTTTAATTGATTACAAACGAAGTACAAATGAATATAATTTGTTTGCTTTAGCAAACTGGATTCTGAAGCGTAATAGCAGGTTTGAGGCCGATGATTCACTTAACAAAATCACTAATGACGTTCAATTTAAAGGGCACGTTAGTTGTAAGCCTAATTTTCGAAACTTATTGATAACGAAAAAGTGCGATATTTTTGGTATGGATGTAATTTTTCCTTGTATTGAATGTAATGGTTTGGTTCAAGTATTGCCTTTAAAATTAAAGAGTGTTTCAATTGACAACATAGTGATGCTAGTTAATGCTCAAAAAATAATGTCGTTCTCCGGAAGTCTTGACAGCAGATACGACACGATTTCAGGTTTAGCAAGCCACATTTGTTTCTTCACTAAAAATGAAATCCAAGCTATTCAACGTCCGCTTAAAAACTTTCATCAAATGAAGTTAAGGTATACAGATCAGCTAAAGATGCTTGGTTTTGGTTATGCATCATTATATGCATCAATTGTAGGAAACATAAGTTTGGAAAAGCCAATGGCCTACAAAAACCCGGAATACAAGTATTTTACAGGATTTCTGTTTATGCCTGCAAGTGTATACGATTATCAGGTTGAGCACTACGATAACGAATTCAAGGTACAAAACAAATTTTCGCAGCTCCATTTCGTCAGTTGTGGCTCACGTGGGGTCGAGTCGTTCCCCTTTTTCCAATTTGTGTCCGTTTTTGAATGGAAAGTTTGGTTACTTGTTGTAATAAATGTAGTGCTACTTTCTTTTAGCATAACAAAAATGTACAAAAATAAAAGCAGCACTTTAAGCGTCATTAAAGTTTTGCTGGAACAAGGAAATCCCTTTCCGGCACACTTTGAAAAATTGGATCGACTCAGATTTCTAATGAGTGGGATTCTTTTGTCAGGCTTAATAATCAGTAACGCTTTTAAGAGCGAAAATGTTTACAAAATTGTAATGCCCAGATTACAGATTTCATATTTCAACGGCAATGAGTTGATTGAAGATAATGTCACTGTGTACAGTAGGATCGAGACTTTTGGTTATATTTTTCAACCAGTAGGACAAAGACCACATGAGCGAATTCATAAGCATATCGTTTTCTTTAGAAAACTTAACAGTTTTGGGTTGTACGGAAAAACTGAGGTTTCTTTATTGTTTCGTACCAAATTAATAGTTGCAGAATTTGAAAAGATTGGATTTTATTCCCGACTGAATCCTGACGTATATCAAACCTTCAAAGCGCCAGTAGATTATTTACACAATCTTGTAAGAATTGGTTTACTTGACACAACTAATGCTTTTAAGCTCGTATATGGAACTGAATTGAACAAACGTTTTAGAAATAAACAAGCACAAGTTATTAAAGATAGCTTTAATAATTGCACTAAGATAGCGTGGGTCTTGCCAAACTATTTGGCGCAAATATATTTTAGATCTCTCAGAAAGGCTGGAAAGCATTCAGATGTCGGCGTGACTGCCTATACCAAACCAGTTTTGGTTTTTTCGTTTCGTTACAAGTATTTGCCTAACGCAGTTATCCATAGATTTTCGATGATTCAAACAACTGGTTTATTTGAATGGTGGCCAAAATTTATAAATAGATCAGACCTAATTGTGGGTAATGAAAATATACCTCCAACAAAGCCCAATATGTCGGGCAATATTCTTGTAATTTTTGTTTTTCTGGGTGCTGGTATATCTGTATCACTTTGTTGTATGCTACTAGAAGTATCTATTATTTTGATTAGTTATTTAAAACTAGGATTGTACATCAATTTCTCTAAAGTACGAAACATTCTAATAATATGTAGACATACTGATCAAAAATTTATCAAAAATATAAATGTCATACGCGTCAAAACACAAAACTCGGAATCAAAATGAAAACCAACTAAGGTCACCAACTTATTAGTGTAAAGTATTTTAACTGTTAAAATTTAAACATTAAAGTCAATTAAAAGCTATATCAAAACTATCATGAGTTTCCTTTCTTGCAGTGGTTATAAACAATATGTCTAGTTTGTAAACTAGACTAGTAAACTTACTTTATAATACTTATTTTACATCAAAAGAAATATTGAGGTAATTTTCTCTGTACAATTTTAATGTATATTGTAATTTGGAAATAAAATAAAATAAAATATGGCTTTCAAATTTCGTGATTTACAATATACAGTTCATATAAATCGTGTCCTATATTTATGGTGTGTTGGCCAGGTTTGTACCTGCTGTAGTTTTAGCAGAACTGCCGAGCAAATGATACATTCCATGAGGGTCCTTGGATCTGCTCCATACCTCTGAATTCCTCAGTAATTATTATAACAATGGGTTTTATTCGCTTACGACTATGAACACTGTACACTTAAGAAGCAAAAACATATTTTTCACAGTAATATATGTAATATTTATTTATATGCATTGATGAAAATTTTTTTGGGGGATGGATATAAGGGTGATAAACATTACGGGGATTTGTTTTAGGGGGAACGAATTTTTGGTGGGATTGGTATTGGGGGGGGGGTTTACATTATGGGGGGGAGTTTTGGGGGGATTTGTTATTTAGGGTGATAGACAGAAATCGTATTATCGACCTACTCCTACATCCAAAGCACGGAAATCCACTGTGATAGTTTCTCCCTTAATCGACAAACTTCGGATTGACGGTGGGGAAAATGTTAAGCACTTCCTAAAACTTTATGAAGGTGCTTGTACGGTTTATACCTGGAGTGTTGACCAGACCTTAATTAATTAAAGAAGAATTAATTTTCATCCTGTTATGTTAGATCTTAAAACATTTAATTTTCTTTAGTGGCAAACGAATCAACAAAGCCTGAATGGGCTTCTGTTCTACTATCGTAAGTAGAGAAAGAAAGAAACTGATAAGACTAAATAAGTAGATTAGTAGACATTATAGTAGATATACGAGACTACTTATTTTTTTAGCTGTTTTTTGGGGTGAAGTCACTTTCAGGGATTAAATAGTGGTGGTGGTGGTGGATTGTTGATGGTTGTGATGATAGATTGTTGATGATGATGAGAGTCTACTTATTGTGTAAATATAAGGTACAAATATAATATTTTTTAAAGATAAATTATTAGGGACGGTGGTGGTGGTGGTAGATGAAAAAAGAAAAAACCTTCCTTTTGAGCTTTGAAAAATGCATCAATTGTGTCTACGTGCGCCCTGCAACCCAGGTCTGCTATATTTATACATGCTGCATGCATGCATACATCCCAAATTGAAAAATGGACATTTCAATGCCATTATCAAATCGGACCCATTCAAGGCATCATCATGGTAAGAAGACATACCATTATCGTACGAAACGATTTTGACATTTTACAAAAAATATTTAATGGTGTTTCTTCATAGGTAAATTTACGGAAACGACAAGCGAGAGTCGACTATAATGTCGAACGGGTCATCCAGACTGACACTATTAAATCCATCATCTCATCAACAAAGAAAAAATGTTTTGGTTTGGAAGATATTCAAACAAATACATATTTGAAAAAAATGGGTTCAAAAAAAGTTATATATTTATTTATATAAAACAAAATATTTACTACAAAAGGGCAATATTTTGCTTGTGCCAGCGGGGGTCGTGCAGGTTCTGGTGACCCAGAAATGTGACACATTATTATTTCCGTTGATGGAAAATTTAGAGGCAGCTGAGGATAGCCTGTCAGTTGATGAAAATCGGTTTTGTCAACAAACAAATCTTGCAAACGCCAACTTTGTGCAGACGCTCTGTCATAAAGTTGAAATACAGAGAAGCCCTCCAAGTGAAAATTTTTTGAAGAAAAGCCGTGCAAGAGCACAAAATGCTAAAAAAATGCCAAATGACAATTTTTTCGACAATACACAAAGTGCCAATTTTGCAAAACGCAAACGTGAACCTAGTTGTGTAAATGGATTTGAGGCCCGACATTTACGCAATAGATCCGGCAAAACAACGTCTTATGACATAAAAGAGTCAGAAAATACAAATCCTGTGATGGTTCGTAATTTTCTAAGGGAGACTTCAGACTATGCAATAATGGCTAGTCACTTCCGAAATGGGGGGAAAGTGGCAGTTTTTGTGATACGTGACGTCGTTATGCCAATGTGGATGAAAAAATTCAACAAACCAGGCAGACATAATTTAAACCTAAATCCCAATTACGACAAATCAATGGGCGGCCATGTTGCTCTTTTGGTGCTACACATAACTGAACCACAGTTTTATGATTTCAATAATGGCCAAAGTGATGAGGAGTGGTTTGTGGAGTTTGTCAATGTTGTTCGTTCAAATGTTTATTTTCAACTTCTTAAAAGTGAATGGTGATTTTGATGGCGTGCCTGAATATGCTTTTGATTCAACCAGTCCAACGACTGCTGCATCTGGAGCGTCTCCCATTTGAAGCGTTTCAGAAACATGATTTATGCAGCCGCTGGGAATACTGTAACTTAAAACATCAAAATCCTTGTAAGCGTACTCTAACTTCATTCCCAAGTGCGTTTTTATGAATTTCTTGTACCTTTCTATGAATAACCACCTTCTTACATTCTAGAACTGCATCTTCTACAGTAATAATATCTGTAAAACTCAAACTGGTTGCTGGGTCGGTACCAGACAAGCTAAACGTATTTGTTGCTCTTCTTAATCTAATCCTGAATGAGGCTGAAGGTGGTAGCATGCGTATTTGCTGAAACAAGGCAAGTGCAATTTTCCCTACCAATTCAAACTCGTTTCTGGCTTTTTTAAGCACTGTAAGCGCCGTACTAGCAGTGTCAATTACTAGCAGATTGGTATTTTGTTTCTTTGGCGTCTAGTCCATTACTCAAGACACGATCTATGTATGCAGCATAAGGATAGTTATTACTGGATGACGTTATACTAACGTTGTTGACCATGACCTCGAGATTAGAAAAAATGGAAGCAAATGGAAAAGTAGTGGGTACAGTTTTTGACGAATCTGCCAACTCAGCACCCGCGCTGGATGTTTGTACATGAATGTGGACACGGGTTTTTTACTGGCTCCACCCACAAATCTTTTGTGAAGCCATCAAGGGCAACCACTAACCAGTTGTAGCCTCTATTTTGTCACGAAAAAGATTGAAAATCAATTAAATCAATGCAAATGTTTTCTCGGGGACCTTTTAAAATCATTCGCCTCGTTGGATATTTTTTGCGTACTGCTTTATGCACAGAGAAAGCAGTGATTTTACTCAATTTTTTCTCTGTATACCGACTGTCTTTAATGCCCCTTGCTTTAACAAATCCATGAAGAGCCTTTAAAGCTGCTGGTTGTAATTAGTCCAAGCCCGACTTATGTACTTTTCGTCCATTTCGGCGTTTTAACAACTTGACCTGATGTTTGACCTTTTAACTCAATAAAGTAATGGGTACAGTAAGCAGGTACGGTAGAAAGTCTTCCCAGTCTTTTGGTCTCTGCTTTCCACGAACGCTGTAGTTTAAATAGTCAAAAATGTTCTCCGAGAAGCTGTTGATATGTCCAGTCTCTGTATCCCACTGTAAAGAGCCTTTTAAATGCTCCAGTAAAGTGAAAGTCTTCGACTTTGCCTTTTTGGGCAACTTTTTAATTTTATCTTGTAATAATTCTAGTGGTTCATTACACTTTTCATATACACTTTTAGGGACAATATAATATTCATTAATTGTAGCCATTATTCCATATTGTACATGTAAAATAATGCTTCGCTTAATAATGTGCACAAAACTGTCAAGAGAGCTGGAGTTAGTGGTTTCCAGTTCCAATGCAGGATTGATAATGCTCGTCTCCAGCGGCGCTGTCGCTTTACAATACCCAAGCCCGATACTGGTATTTTATGCTTTTCACACAATTTCACACAGTCAATTACTGCTAGAACTTGTTCAGGAGTAGCATTATGTAATAAGGTTTTTTGAGAACGAAGTTTTGACTGTGCTAATTGCACATAATCAATATTTCAATCAATCATAATTATTTAATATTCTTTCCACGTTTTAAAACTGACTCAAGAATCTTTTCAATTCTTTTAATACGATCCATGAATCTGTGTCTGTCTACACTCACTTGAATCCAATAAGATTCTTTTGGTATTTTGTCATGTTCGTCCTCTTTAATATGAAATATCACAGTAGCATTGTCAAAGCGTACCTTCTTCATGATGGCACATAAAGTTTCAAGTTCTGATTTACAAAAACAGACGATCCAAATCTCGCTTCATCCAGTGTGGTGGGGTACAAATCGATACATCGGTACGTGTACGGGTTTTTGGTGGCTACTTTGTAACAATCATAGACAAAACGTGGTCGGTCTGGCATCATTTGTGATCCAAGGCAGATTATCTGTCGACTGTCGCGTGTAATGCGAAATATAACTAGATAGTGTGCATTAAGGTTTAATTTAATGCACGTGCGTTTTTAGCATACAACACCTGTTGTAGATGAATGAGTGAGAGGTTTTCATGATGGGCTCTCTGCACAAAGTAGGAACTAATGTAATCGTTCAAGGTCGACTGCATTTGAAGCACAAAATCGTCAAAAATTATAAGAAGGCTAACACCTTTTGAAATGTACTCTTCTAGCTGGTCGATGCTGTTTGTAAATATTATAGTATCGTCCTTTTTTTCACTGTATCAAATACTGACTGATGATGATTATATAAGTATATACACAATTCTTGCTTTTAATTGTACACTTTGTGTCTATTTAAAGCAATTTCTAAAGCTAAATTACTTTTTTCTGACCTTGACATACCAACGATTTGCATGGATGTTCCATGTTTTAATCTTAAATCCGTTGGGCCATACACTGCCATGTTGTTGCTGTTGTGTCGTTAAATGCTGACTGTTATTAGAATGCTCTTTTTCATGTATTTTTATAACCCGGTGTTATGTAGCCAAATGGTAAACTTTCATTACTTTTTATCCAAACACGTTGTCTGTTGTTCGTTGAATACAGCATTCGCGTAGTTGGCTGGATAGATATGTTCTGGTCTCGTTTTGACAGTGTCAAAAAATCAGCACTACTACTCTCAGAAATTGCTGCCTTTAAATAAACTTCATGAAAGGTTTTTTTCTTCCTGGGGCCGCCTTTAGCAACATTGTTTTTACCATCACATTGGTCACTCTGTAGTTTTCCATCAAAGCTGTTTCTAGTCATGCATGATTGGCATCGGTTGAGAATGAAGTACAACTTGTGTCTTAACCCAACAAATTGTAATGCATATGGATATTCTATTTTCAAAAGGCCAGATTCTTTGGCTCTACTACTGTCATGGAGTCTGTGATTTTCAGGTAAAGATGAGAATCTCGAAAAAGACAGGTAAAATTGTCAGTTTCCACGCCACACACATACAGACGGTCACCAAACAATGGTTTTAAATGATTGTAAATCAGTTCAAATAAGTGCAGCTTTGAGAGCTCCAATACGACAAAAGGTAATATATTTAATATATTTTAATATATAATTTTAATGGTACAATATTAAAAAGTGATGATTAAACTCAATTAGAAGCAGCAGGAAGTTGTTGTTGTTGTTTTCATCCAAAAAGAGAATAAAAATGAATTGCCGGTATTGTTGTACCAGCACACAACGAGTTTGTGGTGCCACCCTTGAATTGGGGCAATGGGATCATGCATGCATACATAAATAAAATTGAACAAAGTAAAATGCTTTGTCAATACATGGACGAGGATGCATGCAAAACTGTCTGTGTTAATTGGTCATTTAAAACTAATCAACATGGATAGTCCTATTTGCGGTAACATGGATAATTGGTGTGGGAAGTCCGTAAACATATAAATATTCCAATACTTGCCATCATAGAAATCCACTTCTGCATTTCGAATAAGCAATGGAGTTTTTGTGTCGCAAAAAGATGAAGCACGTTGATTCTAAAAGGTTACACGGCTCTGCCCAGCTTCATCAACAAGCTACAAATATCGAAAAACAATGGGCCTTGAAAAGGAACGATGTAAATGTTGAAAACAAAATTGACACCACTGTTAATGCACTTCACCGTCAATTTAAGGAAACGCATCCCATTATCTTAAACAAAAAGGTAGTCATAATAAAGTATATCACATAAAAAAGGAAACATCTCATATTTAAATCTCACTTGAAGTAGAACATGGGAATGTTACATAATTACAATAGTTTTTATGTGTATTCAAAAGGTGTTCTGGGTAAACGACAGTTTTTTGTTGCAACAGTTTTTTGATGTAGACAATAGTTATTTAATGTAAATATTTTCGACAGTTTTTATATGTTAGTTTTAATGTGTAGTCAATAGGTAATTTATGTCAAGTCATGAATAGTTTAAAATAGGCGACGGTAGATCTGGTAAAATTCCGCTGCACGGAACATCCCCCGCCATTGACCTTAGTTTCAATTTAAGTAATTCCACAGATAAGATTAAGTAGATGGAAACACTGGAGCTTTGATAAGAGCTCGCGGAAACTGCACTCCAGTGGTGAAGAATGTCCTGGTTCCTGCACTAGGCAATTTTCGACGAACTGAACCTAACTTTTCCGGAACCATTGGGTAAGAAAAAGGAACACGCCTGTCACAAGTAGCCATCCGAAGCCTGCAGAAGATATAAAAATTTACACAGATTTTTAATAGCTTTTCAAAGAAAAATGTCTCAAAATAAAAAAATAAAGTAGTCTAGTTTGATAAAACAGGAATTATCTTGACTTTCGGCCTCTTCATTTGGTTAGTTGCTGTATTCCGTTATTAAGACCATAATCACCACAATGTCGCTCTACTAGTCGTCCCATTCTCCAGGTAGCTGGCAGTGTCTCCTCCACCAAAAGCATCAAATCTCCAACTGACACGTTCTCCCGCTGCCACATCCACTTGTTCCGTTGTTAAAGGGTGTTGAGGCACTCCTTGCTCCATCTTCTCCAAAAGTCCTGCACCCTATTCTGCACAAGCTGGTACTGCTGAGGCGATTCTCTCGAACATCAAGCAAATCTTGAGACGGCAGGGCAGTAAGAGCTTCTCCAGTAAGAAGATGGCCTGGTGTAAGAGCTTCCAGATCAGTCGGGTCTGAGGAACGCTGATACCAAGGACGCGAGTTCAGTACTGCCTCAATTTCGCACAGCAAAGTACAGAACTGCTACTTTGATAGCGTTCGATCCCCAATCACCCTCCGCAAATGGTGCTTGGCTGACTTGACTCCAGCTTCCTACAACCCTCCTTGGTGAGGGGCTCCAGGCTGCTCGAGTTATGTTATGAGTTTCAGTATATCTGTAATGAATTACACCCAATGATGTTCAATATATAAAAAAGGTAGTTCTTGAATCATAGCTATATATATTTAGATGTTGTGCCATTAAAAGTACACTGGCTAAAAGTTTCAAGTAACTGCTGTAAAATTAATTATTGATTCATAATTGGTATAATTGCCTTGTTATTAATAAAATGCAAGTATTGATATCTTTCGGGCATATGCATGCGCAAATATCTGCTAGTCTGGCATTGACTAGACTAGATTTTGCATTACTTTCAAAATCATGCCCTATGCAAAATCATACCAAACTTGTACTGCTAGTTTGAATGAATAATTATTTTTCATGATGAGGCAAACTGCTGGTTCTCTTTTGAAGGCAAAGATTTTTGTGCAGTTTATGCTTTACCTTAACAGTACTTAATTTAAGAACTTCATTATTAATAATAAGATTGTAGTAGGACATAATTAGTATTTTATTAATGTTCACTTCATAACTTCATACTAAAAACTTAAGAAGTCCCTTCAGGAAATAACAATCATTTACGTCACTAAAGTGGTATATAAGAGAAACGCTTCAACATATTTTTCATCAATCATCTCAAGTTTTCACATCAGTTATTTCTTAACGTGCCTGTGCAACTTTAATAATTCATTAATTTCTACATCATACGAAAATTTGAGGCTCACAGTTTGAGTGAAAATGGAATTCCAAATCGAAAACACGAGAAAATTAGAAGCCAAATGGCTCTTAAATAAAAATGGGGGTTCCCTTCGGAAAGTTACCTATGTGTTTGGTTTCTGACTTGGTAAGATAAATTATCATTTAAATAACCATATCACTAGAAATATCATGACGATAACTTTTGCATCACAATACACATTTTTTATTTTAAGAACAATCAGTTCAGAGCATTGATACAAGTGGAACTGTTGCCGTCGTTAAAATCTGCCCCTCAAGGATTAGGAAAGTTAAAGGTAAAATGATAGAAACTTTTTTAGCATCAAGCGTAATTTATTTAAACGGATTTAATAATATGAAAATTTCATTATCTTATATTTTGTTGTAGTAAAAGATTTGTCTGATGTTGCTTCACATGAAGCTTCTTCCCAAATTGTAGAGGCTAATCCCACTCAGACTGTAGAGGGGTCACCTCGACATATAGTACTCTAACACCTGTAGATGACCTGGATTCACAAATTACTAAGTCACTAAGACAAATTTGGACAAACTTTGGACTTCACTACTGAATATGAACCTTAAAAGGACCCTTCCGGAAGGCAGCTGACGAAAACAACAACAAGAGGCATGCCAAAATAAATGGAAATGTGGCCGACATTGAAGATTCTACTACAGACGAAGAGGATGGTCAGTGAAATACAAATTAAGTGTTAAATTTATTTTTAGGGGAAAAATTGAAAGGGTTAAGGTATCGAAAAAATGAATTTACAATAAAAGTCCAAGAGAGTCACATTTTTTTCAAAGTTTAATTTGTAGTTTTTTGTTTGTTTCTTTTCCTTTAGATAATCTTAAGTTGTTTATCATCATATTTAGCTATTGAGTGACGAATTTCCAAATATATTTTAATTTAAGTTCTTATTTTAACAGTACTAAAGTATCAATTAGTATAAATGTGAGTTTAAGGTGTAAATATAATTGTAAACACGTATATTAGTTTCATTTTTCTAACATTTTGACCTATTATTAGCTACTTTACACATATTTGTAAATTTATTATTTATAATGTAATTGTTTATGTATTAAGAATATGTTTAAGAAAATATCATTGGTTTTCGAGATATAAAATAATAAAAATTCAAAATTTAATGTTTTTGTATCGGCGACACTCTTTGGATATTCCCTTATTAGTCATAAGGGCATTGTATATTTGCATTTTTACGAAATCAGACCCCAAGTTCCAAGTGTCATTGTTTTTTATGAATACGTATGCAAGACGACAAAGTAAGCGTTGAATTTCTCTTTTGATAAGGCGCTCTGCTAGTGGCATATTACGAAGCCTAAATCGTCCAATTGCTTGCATTAATTTCTATCAATAAGAAAAGAATTTAAAAACTTTTAAAATTAATTTTACTTCAAATATTATCGTGTAAATTAACCTTTCAACTTACTGAAGAAAGCATTTTATCTGCTTTTGAAGGTGATGATAAGACCTTTCTTGTTGCGTTCTTTTTGCGCATTTGATCAGTTTCCTTCTGAAAATAGTTCATAATTATTATTATATTATAAAAATAATATAAAGTGGCACACAAATAACGAGACTTTTTAATAATAAATAATAATTTTACCTGAACATGCAAACTTGGTGTTATTTTTTCCTGTGGTTAATCCTCTCCTCGATGAATTGTTGGCAGTACTGTTGCTTTGGTTTGCGTTGGGAATTCGATTATCGGTGCTTGGGTTGTGGGTGGTAAAATTGTTGGTGGTGTGAGTGGCGAAGGCTGCTGTTGTTGGGAGTAGAATTGTGGAGATATTGGTAGTTTGTAGTTCAGATTTAGTCGTGGAAGGTTTGGTAGTTGGGGGTATAGTTGTTGTTAGAGTCTTGGAGGGGTGTGTGGTTGGCGGATTAGTTGTTGTTTGAGTCGTGGCGGGGTGTGTAGTTGGCAGATTAGTTGTTGTTGTTTGAGTCGCGGAGGGATGTGTAATTGGCGGATTAGTTGTTGTTGATACTATTTAACATCGCTGAATAGTCCGAAATGTCTTGCGGATGGAAATTCCTGGATATTGATCCCATGATATGCACTTATATTCATAATCTTTTGTTTGAATGTATGCACACTGATTGCATTGCATTGCTGATAGATGGCACTCAATACATAGTAATCTTATTTAAAGTAAGACTGATATTCCAATTTAATTTGAATTTTGAAATTGATTTTATTTCTGTGTGCCCACCGCTACTTATGTCCATCTGGGAAAGGTCGGGATTTTGTAGGGTTTGCTTACACTCACAATTTTATCTGCAACAGTGACAACATTTTGAAATCCATCTTGCACGTCGAAGTGAAAGCTCTAAAATGAAATCCAAGAATCCCTGCACTAACATTATATTTGTGTTAATTTTTACTGCTGTTTCTCACAACCGGAGTCATGAGTCCTTTTTAACGACAGCTCTCAAATCAGCCGCATGTCTCGCATCAGACGTACTTACTGGTTGGATTGGTTTTGACTGGTTTTTATAGTGAAGGGTTGCAACAACGGAATAGCTGATGCCATCAAATTGTAGAAAAATGGTCAGGCACTAGATCCACAACTTCTTTTTAAGCTCATTTTTAATTTAAGATGCCAAAACCACCTTCAAAAATTTAGGCCTGAACTTAATATGTATTTCTTGAGTAGTGAAAAACATGACCAAAGAAATCGTCAGCTCTTACTCTGCACAACAAATGACTTCACAACAATCACAAACAGCATACCATTTAAAAGCCCTATACTTGGTTTACTAATGGGATATGCCGATCATTGTAATGGATCAAGTCAATGTCGAGATAAACGTTAGCAAAGTCGGTGCAGTATTTATGGTAAAGCCTACGTACATACAGATTTATATAATTTTATCCTTACAAACTATTGAATTTGGCTTTAAAATGTGCAGTCAGCAGTTTTTTACTGTCGAAGTACATGGTGCAGTCGTACGATATGGTGGGAGAAGTTGCGTAGATTCTGAACATATGGAAGAAATTGGTTGGGGTGATGTTGAGATATGTAACTGTGGCTCAAGTACTTTGGATTAAAATTCTATTATGCCAATTGGTCCAATTACAACTGATGCATGTCTGTGTAACACTGATAGATGTAAATTTATTTTAAATTACACTGGAAAGGCGACTGGAAAGAATAACGGATCTTTAAGCTAAAAAATATTTCGTTTAGAGTTTTGAAATTTCATTCAAATTTTCAAAATTCAATTTCAAATCTTTTCTAATAAATAATTGGCTAATAAAATACAAAATTGTTTTGAACTATATAAATATTTAAACAGTAGCAATTTATTGGCTATGTGTAAATCTCTTATAGATAAGTTGCCAACGCCGCAACAATCATCATCATCATGTCTATCCGTTCCCTTCTCAAGCACTACAAACAGTGTACACTACACAGTAGTGCGAAGCAATGTAAAGAGCAAAGCATCTCTCTCCACCACCACACCATGATTCTTCTCATTCTCTTGCTACACGTTGCGTGAGTTGCAGTGCAGTCAATTCCACCACTCTACACTGCACTAACAGCTGATCAACTACGGCTAAAAAAATCAGCGTTACCTCAATCAAACCACGGATCTGCTACCATTGAATTGAAACTGTAAACCAAAGCACTCAATAAAGTAGCGCGGGTTTTACGAAGTCATTAGTCTAATAACCGTGCAATTATAAATATACCCACAACACGACAGCTTTAAAGGTCCGTGTATTTTAAGGAAGTGTAACAGTGCAGTGTTATTGAAGTAATAAATAAATTCACTCCGAATGAACATCAACGGACATTTTATATATTTTTCAGATCAATCAACTATCAAACCGATGATCATTTTTTTGCGTGTCACTCATCAGTAGAAAGGAACGTAATGCACATCTGATTGTACCCACCACCACAACATCACCAAAGCCCAGTGAATTTGTAAGTGAAAAGTAAGTGAAGCAGTTAAGTGGTCTTGAAGGTATAAATTAATTAAATATTCCGAATGTACATTAACGGACATCTTAATTATTTTTTCAGATCAACCAATTTTGAAACCAATGATCATAACTTGCGTGGCACTCATCAGTGGAATGGAACAGTGATGCACATCTGGTCGAATCTACAACCAATACAGTACAGAAGGCCCGTGTATTTTAAGTAAGTGGAATAGTGCAGTGTCATTGAAGTAATAAATTAGTTAAATACTCTGAATGTACATCAACGGACATTTTAATTATTTTTCAGATCAATCAACTATCAAACCGATGATCATTTTTTTGCGTGTCACTCATCAGTAGAAATGAAGGTAATGCATATCTGATTGTACCCACCACCACAACAGCACCAAAGCCCAGTGAATTTTAAGTAAGTGAAGCAGTTAAGTGGCCTTGAAGGAATAAATAAATTAAATATTCCGAATGTACATTAATGGACATCTTAATTATTTTTTCATATCAACTTATTTTGAAACCGATGATCATAACTTGCGTGGCACTCCTCAGTGGAATGGAACAGTGATGCACATCTGATCGTATCCACCACCAATACAGTACCGAAGGCCCGTGTATTTTAAGTAAGTGGAATAGTGCAGTGTCATTGAAGTAATAAATGAATTAAATACTCAGAATGTATATCAACGGACATTTTAATTATTTTTCAGATCAATCAACTATCAAATCGACGATCATTTTTTGCGTGTCACTCATCAGTAGAAAGGAACGTAATGCACATCTGATTGTACCCACCACCACAACATCACCAAAGCCCAGTGAATTTTAAGTAAGTGAAGCCGTTAAGTGGCCTTGAAGGAATAAATTAATTAAATATTCCGAATGTACATTAATGGACATCTTAATTATTTTTTCAGATCAACCAATTTTGAATCCGATGATCATAACTTGCGTGGCACTCCTGGCAGTGGAATGGAACAGTGATGCACATCTGATCGTATCCACCTCTAATACAGTACAGAAGGCCCGTGTATTTTAAGTAAATGAAATAGTGCAGTGTCATTGAAGTGATAAATTAATTACAGACTCCGAATGTACATTACCGGACATTTAATTATTTTTCAGAGCAACCAATTTTGAAACCCAAGATCATTTTTAGCGTGTCTCATATCACTTGAATGGAACAGTAATGCACATCTGATCGTATCCACCAATAGAGAAGTTCCGTACATTTTAAGTAGGTGAAATAGCGAAGTGCCATTGAAGTGACAAATTAATTAAATATTCCGATTGTACATCACCGAACATTTCAATTATTTTTCAGATCAATCCACCTACACGTAGCTGCGCAATGGACAATAATACGCCTACAAACAACCGGGTTGCTTACTATCGGAAAAGGAGAAATGAGAGAACTCCTGAACAAATATCTGAAGATAAAGAAGATCGTGAAAGTATTAGACAACGGAAAAAAACCTGTGCTATCAAAGTGTGTAGCAAGAAACAGGGACACCCGTCCTGCAATCCACGACTTGGGACAGACTAACTCATCAAGTACAGAATGTGAAGCTCTACATTTCCTTGCGGAGAGGACATACAAAAAAAGTTTTCGTCTTGCTTTGGAGGAGGTCAAATAAAATTGCCACCACTGCAGCACTGCCCTACGGAATTTAAGGCATGGTTAACAGAACCGTCAGAGCATTGGAAAAAATCGAACCAATATCCGGAAATATAACAGTGCGTTTGCTTTTATTTCATTCGGTCACCAGACTGGGTCACCAACTCACCATAAATTCTATGGGTTTTAGGTTTACGTGTATTACGCTGCACATATTATTGCACTACGGCATGCGTAGCTTGCCACATCAGCTAGTCATAAAATACAAGTACATGTATACATACGTTTATTTTTTGGCATGCTAAATTTGTGGTGCCCACTTTAGAATTTCCATTGACCTTGCCAGGGTTTTTTCTCGAATCCTCTTTCAGAGTTGATTCGAACCAAAACTTGAATTGACATAATAAAAGGAAGTCTTAAAATCGATTTTTGCTACATTTGGCTACCGAGTTTAAGGCATCTAGTAGCTACTATATATAAGCGGTATTGTGCAAAATCTTAAAATTGATCTCGTAAGCTGTTGAGCAATAGATTTTTTAAATAGCTCTTAACAAGACCAAAACTTAACATGCCGCAAAACTAATTTCATAATAGTATAATATTCAATTTTTAATTTAAGTTATGAAGTAATATTTTTAAAATATACTTATTTTCGTTTCGTGGTCGATATTTGTCTTAAATAGTTATATATAATCAGATATTATGTATTATGTGGAACTCCGAAAAACTAATATCTGCTATATTGTATTACATATAAATATCAACTGCTTATATAAACCTTTATTCGAATACTAAATTTCTACTACTCAGTAAAGGAGTTATTTTCTATAATCCTAGATTACTTCGAAGACAAGCAAGTTTTCAGTTCAAAGTTTTAAATAAAAATTAAACATGATATCCCCGATACGCAAGCTGGCGTTTCGACTTCAAGCTAAAGGATATTGTTGTCTATATTCACACCCAGTTACATGGGATACAGACTACCAATTTTTGCAATACACAAAATCCAAATTGTCATGGTTATGTTTTCTTATCTCCCTTCTTTTAAATGCTTTAATTTCTATTGGAGCTGCCTACGACCTTTTCGTTCATTTCTTTATTTCTCCGAGAGAAAATTACAACATTGGATTTATAGGATTTCACATAATTTGTGTCGCAGTAACAGCAGTACCCCTCGTCATATTTTTAATGGTTTACAGATATCCCGAATCCTTGACAGGAATAAAAGCCTTAGCGGATTTTGATAAGAACTTAGCATCGCGTAAGTCAAATTTTTTTTTTTAGCTAATTTAAATATTAGTAATATTAATATAAACTAATTATATTCTGGTCAAATTTAAAAGGTTGCGCTCCATTGGCAATTCGCATTGATTTCGTAGATGTGTCATTATTGAGCCTAGCAATCTTAGTTTTACCATTCCCATTTGCAATATTATTTTCTTCGCTCTACTTTTGTTTTGACCCTTACTATTTTGTGTTTGGAGACGTTCTTGCAGATCCAAATTATGAATTCGTGCCTTTCTCTGCTTATCTTGTTTGCCTTGTTTTAAGAGCATGTCTAACATGTGCTGCATTTGAATGTGCACGTACCATAACCCTAGCAGCTATGGTACTAATTTGTTTGCTGGACTTACAACAAACCCAGTTCCGAAATATGCTTGGTGGTAAAATACAACAAATCAAAGATCTGGAAAACAATGTGCTCCAGTTTTTACATCTAAATATAATTTCTACAAATATTCAATTTTTTATGCACGAAGGAATACCAATTTGGATAACGACGACATTTTGGTCAATTGTTGCTGGCTTATGGATAGTTATACACGCTCGCAAACTAGTTCCATTGCTTATGTATCTTTCGTTTTTTGCCACATGGTTTATCGTTTTTGTTTGTTTGATTACGACGCTAACAATGTTTAAAAACTTTTGCGACAAGTCTCGGCATTTAACCTGCCGTTTACTACTAAAGGCTAGACAAATGCACGCAAAATGCGTTACTATTGCTGATAGACGGGAGTCCCATATACTGAAAGTAAAGACTCGAGCTTTTAAGCCAATAAGATTATTGTACTATCCATTTTTAGTCATTAATAGTCAATTTTGTAAAGACACGTTAAGGAATCTTTTTGAAAGAATATTTGACGTGCTTCTAATTACTGAGAACTATGCTTCAAGTTAATTTGTTCTTTCAAAAAGCCATAATTCGTTCTTGTTTTAATTTGAGTTATGCTTCAAACAATTATAAAAATAAAACCATGTTCTGTTTTCAATAAAAAAGTGTAAAGCTAAGTTGTTTGTCATGAAATTTAGCATTTTTGGCAAATAAAAACTATTGATTTGAAAGAATATTGAGTTTGGTAATTCTTAAACCATGTTATTACATAAAAGTAAGAAAAGCAAAATGCAGACAAAATAAAAAAATAAAAACGAGCTTTCAATAATTGTAGTGGCCTTTTTTAAACTAACCTGGAAATGACAGACAGGGTCAGACGGCAAGAGGTATGAAAAATTATGAAAAATGTAGATTTTGAAACGCTGATTACGAATAAAATAACCAAAATTCCGAATGAGGCCTTTTGAACTAATGGGCAACGATTTAATGTAACGGTATTGTAATGGGCGCTCTTAAGACGTCTTACTTTACATTGAATTTAGTCACCTCTACTTCTTCCTCGTGATTCTAATTTACGTTATACGGGTTTAATTTATTTTATAACAAGTACAAATAAAATGTAAACATTGGCACAATGTTACCTTTTTTATTCCATCCGATGAAATCTTCAAAATGGTTCTTCAAAAAATGCAAGAAAATTTTCTGATATCAATTGGATACATAGTTATAAAATCATATGTACACGTATAACCATTTCACTTTTTTTAGGCAAAACCTGTTCTTTTATTTACCAAAATTTAGAACTTGTTTTTAAGCTAACTATTTCCAATAAAAAGATTTTTATTATGCTGCTTATCTTTAAATAATGGCTGACATCAAAATGAATCTAATAAAAATATTAAAACGTAAGAAACAGGTAATATCAAATCATGATTTAGTTTACTGTTTAACGAATAAGCTGTTATAATATTGTTTTATCTGTGTCAAAAACTTTTTAAAGACATTCTGGGAAGTGCTTCAGAAATATTTTCCGGAATCTCTCTGATGCATTTGGTTGGTCGTCCAAATTGCAAAGCTTGTTGAAACACTGGAGAATTTCTGAATCGTCCCTATTCAAAAGTTATGAAATAAGCTGCTGATTTTTGGTTAAACTGAAAAAAATTGACCAGTGTCTTTTAAATTCTTTAAGACGAGTGTACTTACAGATTTGCCATTTTGGCGAAAAGATCCAGCATGCGCTTTTTCTGTGACTTGTGTTCTCCTGTAATAAGCGTTTCGACTTCACTATGATCAAAATAAGCTAGAGAAGCTAACTGGGATATAATCATAGTGTTGGCATCTTCACTATTCATTTTAGAAACAAGGTCTGCTCGCACTTTTGGCATAACTTCATTCAATAAATCATGTTCCCCAAAATTTAAACTGTGATGCTTTCTTAGTGAGCCTAATTGTGGGACAGATTATTGAGCAGTTGAAGTGGACTGTTGAAGCACCACGGGTGAATTGGTTTGATCTTCTTTGGGGACAGAAACTTTAGCCGGAATTCGTTCCAAGAGATCGACTGCCCCACCTTGTTTCTCTTTTTCCAACGATTCTTTCAAGAGCTTGTATCCATTCGGCTTGGTTTTAAGAATTTCAAGAAATTGAAATTTTCTGTCATTTGGGTTTCGAATTGACTCCTAAAACATTTAAATTTACTCTAAACATTTTTTCAAATGTATTAGTATTTTATTTAGTTACTACACTCACCAATTCCACTAAATCCGATTGGGAAAGTGTGTCACTTGATCTCAAATGAGCTGCTATCATGGTGCTCCATCTTATTAATGTAATTAGTTGAGGGCCAACTTTGGTTATATACTCCACCTCATGGGATTCCATATTGGGGTACCTTATACAATTTTAATTATGTGGGTAACTCCGTTATTTTTTGAGCAACCAAACGAAGCAAGAGCATGAAACGCTTTGCGAGCTCATTAAATTTTAGTCTTTACTATGCCGAACAGAACAATTTTGAGGTAAACAAATGTGTGTGAACTTTTGAAAAAAAAAGTATAAGTTTTTATTTATTTGTTTTTGCAATGTAAAGCACATTGGCATTATAAACAAACAAATATCACTGCAAAGATAAGCGATAAATTTATCTTTGAATTTACATCAAGTCATGTCATGTTATTCTGCGTTGTTTGCTTTATTTTTTATATAGAGTAAACATTTAATCAATTTTTTTATCTCCATTTGAGCTACTACGCTATTTTCAGTAAGAATTCGTTAGCCACTGAAATTCGCATTATCACTTAAAAAATTTATGTCCATCTCTGAAAGTAAAATATTAGCTGTCAAGATAAACTGAAGCTTGGTTTGCATGAAAAATTGTTAAATTGGAAAAACATCTGTCGTATGTACTTAAGAGACAATGATAATAATTGTTATCGGTTTGAACGATAAATAATATTTAGTGTACAAATATTTAATTACTGACTTTTTTAAACAACTCGTTCACAATGGGTGACTTTTTGTAAACCAAAGCAATAATATGTTGCTTGAAATCCTTTTATGTTTTAATGTTTTAATCAAATCGGAATTTTTTATCTTTTTTTGCCCTTTCTGCATTTTTGAAATGATTTATGCGGCGATTGTGTAATTCGTTTTACACAGGTTAACAAGCAAGTCCTTTCTCAGTGATTTGTAGCTTGAGCCCTAAAATATTACTCTTTATTTTATAATTAAACTTTTGCTTAGACGATAACAAACCTGTGAACGTACGTTAGCACTAACAGAGTTCATGTTTTGCAACTAATGCGATTGATAAATTAAGTCTAATTTTTTTGAAGTACTTATATTAGACTTCATGGATGACATTTGGAAATCTACCAATTTATTTCTCGAGCTTTCGAATATTTACTATATTCATCTTCAGGAGATTATTGGAAAATATTTTTAAAGGGTTTTATTTCAACTTTGTATATATTAGGTAATTTACCGCAAATTTAAGTTAGTATTGACTGCTACAATAACACTGCAAATAAAAAGTTATCATTCCACACACTAATAAGGCGAGCAATCTAACTAAGCTTGCAAGAGCAGAACTATTTTTAAAATATTTGTTCGAATCGATCCTCTTTAAACGTTTATTAGTATCTTAATACGATACCATTCTAGGTTTAGGTGAGTTAGAATTTTTCTTGAATTAATATAAAACAAAACAAATAGTCCAAAATAACTCCGAAAAACCAATCAGTAACTAAAACTAAATGTATAAGCGATAAGCAATTTAAATAGGTGAACTGACGAAAGACGCTATGAATTGCTTACAATTACAACATCAACAATTTGTGAGACCGAAAGGCAAAATGCCATATGTGGTGTTTGACCGTTGTTTTATTTTTTCGAAACACAGTGCATTTATTCTTTAAACGCAATGCATCGAAGTATTTCTTGCATATGCATAAATTGTAAAGAAACAACATTGCAATATGTTTTTTAAAGAAAATGTACTCTGTTTTGGGGAAAATACGGTCAAACGTCACATACATTATTTTGCCTTGTAGCCGCACATTAAGTATACATTATTTCGTAACGTAATCTTGATTTAAGTTTTCAATTCAACGTCAAGGAATTATCAGTCAGTATGATCGACTAGCTTTAATCATATTACAACAGCGGTGTTGGTGTTCTTTGATACATTGATGGATTTTTGACTGAAACATGGTTCTGTAGAACATTAGCACGAAGAATATGAGATAAAAATTTGACATCTAAATACAAGCTTTTTTCCAAATTGATAAGTTTGTGTTTGTCTATGTTACATATATATAGATAAGAACACTTAAAATATTGCATATTGGAAGCAATATAAGAGTCGGCTTTTTATTATGTGTGCATGTATCTTTGTGTTAATATAAATTTAGCTGCCAATCCTGAATCCAGTGATAGTTTGATTTATTATTGACAGGCATGATGAGTAAATGCGTATGTTGGCTTATCAATCGATTCAATTATACAACTGGAAAACCCAACTTGAACTGGAATCAAATATCGATAAAAATGCCAATAAATTTTAATGGATAGTTAATTTAAAGGTATAACCATTGGTTAAACGTCATTTTCGCTTCTTTTAAAAGTATAAAAGCTTGATATAAACTGTATGGAAATTCATAAGCTTTTGTACTTTCCGACCTATCGTAGTAAAAAAAACTCGGGACAAAATACAAAATGAGGTCATATTTACTGGCATTTACAGTAGTGCTCTTGGCCACAGAAGGAGTCAATGGTAAGTTATGTGTATTTATTTTTTCCAAAAAAAACGGTAATCCGTTTTTAAAAACATTTTGTTTAAAACGCAGCTCTACGGTGCCACACGTGTATTGATTATCGACCATGGCCCGAACTCAATTTGACAGCGTTTCTTGAAGCCGCCGGAGAGAAAGGACCCCTAAATTTGTGTAGAAGGGGTGTAGAGCCAAGTCCTGCTTTCCTTCTTCCCTGTTTATCGGAAAAATATGGTATATAAAAAATATTATCTTATGCATACATACATGTATATAAATATGTGTAAATAATTTTATCTTTACAATTAATTGATTGATTTTTTAGTTTGTAGTCAGCAGTTTCTTACTGCTGAAGTAAGTGGTGCAGTCGTACGATATGCTGGGAGAAGTTGCGTAGATCCTGAACATATGGAAGAAATTGGTTGGGGTGACGTTGAGATGAATAACTGTGGCTCAAGTACTTTGGATTTAAATCCTATTATGCCAATTGGTCCAATTACAACTGAAACATGTCTGTGTAACACTGATGGATGTAATCCTATTTTAAACTACACTGGAAAGGCGACTCGAAAGAATAACGGATCATTAAGCAAAAAGATATTTCATTTAGATGTTTGAAATTCATTATCAAGTCTACGCTAATAAATGATTGGCTACTTATTTTCAAAATGATTTTGAATATAAATATTTAAACCAAATCAATTTAATATTAATTTGCAAATCGTAAAATACAAAAATTTGTGCAAAAAATAGTAATTATTTAGAGTGGTTTTTATATATAAACCATTCCAGCAATGTATGAAATCTATGGATGTACACACAGAAATAGTTTAGATATTTGATCAAAGATAGAGAACTGCAAGCATAAAAACTTCCGTGTTTGAGCTTAACCTGGTAATACTGACATTTTTCAATTTTTGTCCATCGAGTACTCATTTGTATAATTGTTTTTAATTACCAAAAGTAAAATAAAAGTTTCATTGAATAACCGAACTGGGAAATGAGTAATTATGAGCTTTCTGACATAGTACAAAACGTCGTATTTGTTAAATATTTACATGTACTGCATACGAATAACTGTACAAAATAATTCCAGAAACAACTAGTCTAGCTAGAATGACTGTTCTTTTTAAAATACCATAAAGTTCTTAAGTTTGTTACAAAAAACGATTAATGATGTATTACAACAAAAGCGGGCAGTTTTTGATATTTAATTACCCTTTTTAATATTTGGAACATAAACAGGTTGATTGGAAATGATTATTGCAATATAAGCATTTTAATAAAGAATAATGTGTCTGTATCTTTCGGGAGCACAGGGAGGGATGGTCACTCCATTTATGTGTACTTCAAGGAGATCTGTGTTTCCAGTTTATTTTTAGCTTATTCTTTTTGATAATTAAATATATGCATAAAGGAAATCTAAAGCAGATTTGAATCTTTTCATTTACTAAATTTTGACTGATGTCAGGAGATGTGGCGTTTAGTTTTTTTCAAACTAATCCTGATTTTCATTCCATTTGGGATGGCATTTAAAGGCTTTACATCTTGTAAAAAAAATTGTCTTTTTAGCTGATATTTTTGTACTATTTATTGTGCAAATTTTCTAATTTCTGCTTGGGCTTCTCAATTTCGATCTTTTCTGTCTTCAAATTGGCTATTAATGTAATTTATTTTTATGCATCATCTCCAATATTTTGAACGTGTAACAATATTGCCAAAGATACATTTCGAATCAAAATGAATATATGAATAAAATAAAATCTGAATGATTGGATCATATCTGAACCATGATGACCGTATTTTAATTTCCTTACAACCTCTGTTATTATTTGTGTCAATCATTTTACTGTTTCAGATTTTGAATTAAATTTTTAACTCAATTTTTTTAGACTTGCCGTCTGCTTCGCCAAGAGTAACAAATAACGGAGAGAAATACACTAATTCTTTCAGTAATAAATTTCCGGGAGGTTATTTACACATCAAAAAATAATTTTTATACACGAGATTCAGAACTGAAGGTAACCAGAAGATAATGTTATATCCACGTGTATAGTTAATGTTGTTGGAAATATTTGTAAGCATATGGGTTTATAATTTTTTTAATATGAAACAAGCATTCGTTAAATTTAAAAAAATAGTTTTATAAAACATACATTAACGCTGATTAAAAACCGCTTTTTATGAAACATACATTAGTGCATATTAAAGAACTGTTTTTATGAAACATCCATTAGTGCCAATTAAAAAATAGTTTTTTGTTGCCAGAACAATCCATCGATCAATAAACCTGTACAGCTAAAATACAAAAGTAGCCTAAGCTTTAATTTGGCTTTTAGGAACAAAAACAGGATTGAACCCAAAAGAAAACATTTTACCAGGTACAGAGACATTTTGACGCCGCTCAGTATACAGGTTCGTACATGAACTATGGTGTACTGATAAAAATGCTTTATATTGTTATCGAGACTTATTAATATTGGAAATATTTATTCTCTAAAAGGGTCGATTCTGTACATTTAGTTCTAAAGTAATATCTACACACCGTAGGTCGAAAAATACGTAACACAGACAGATCGACAAGCAAACTTACACACGTAGAATGCAAAAAATAGCTAGCACCAATTAATCATGTAAATATTTTAGTGCCCATGAGTCGGCAGCATAGGGATAACATCGATTTTACATTCTTGGACATATAAACTGCGAAACCGCGCTTCTTGGGTTATGTAGAGTAACTATTAGTTTCAATTATATAAAAGCTTATAGAAAAAGTAAACTTTGAATTTTCGAAGATTATCGAAAAAATGGGGATTTTAAATACAATTTGGGTTATTTTATTAAATATTTGGATCATTTTTGGAATTACCAGCACTCATTCATTGAAACATTTGTACTCCAGTAGTATGAAACATGTTGCTAACGCACCTATCGAAAATTTGGATATTTTTATGAAACCATTCGTAAAGTTCAACTGCCTGCTTGTATTGGACAACTACAGATACATGAACCCTTTGAATGTTGGAATACCAATAATTTTGCGACTACCATGGCATTACCCACAGAGAAGTGTATCCAAGTTTCTGTTCTTATCTCTGGAACAAGTAAGAAAATCTCAGCTTTTTTACATAAGCAAATTACACCCAAACTTTCCTTTTTACGGAAAACCGTGGGCATGTATAATCCAAATATCAGCACCAATTCATCATGAATGGTATACTCGATTTGCTTGGAAAAACGACGAACGTTTTGACGACTTATATCACCGGCATAAATATTTCCAGAGATATACAGAAGGAATTGGAATGTTAATGTCGTCAACTCCATATTGGTACATCATAATCACAAATAAAGAAACAAACCAACTCGAAAAAAATCCTGTGACTGCATATTTTTTTAATCAGGTACACAGGCAACGGGAAACAACAAATAGAATACTTTTATTATTTGTAGTAAAGTATCAGACAATTCCGTTAAAAAATTACGTTTTCATTCTCGAAGCCCAAATCTATTGCCAATCATGCTTACACACATGGCCGCTTATCGATGAAACTAAAACAACTGTTGTTAGAAACGAAACATTGGCTAGATTACCAGAACTTGGAAGAAAATTCGGTATTTCCAGCCCCACTGAGACTGTAGCCTTGGGATATTTTCTAACTCAAACCGACGACAAAAAAATATTCCAAGCTGAGCTACTTAAATGTTCCTCTACAAAGGATTCAAACTGGTTGTTGTCAAAATCTAGTATATCGAATAGTTCAGTAGATTTGCGCGCAACATATGGCTCAGCAAATATTTGGAAATCTATTTTAAAAAATTACACCTTAGTTGATGAACAGTTCCGCAGCAGATGCACAAACGGAAAAAGTCACCACATCAAAGATTATCATGTTTCAATTAGAATCGATAGGTTTATAGCAGAGAACGGAAGTGTATATGGATTTCCTATAATTATCCCAGATAATATGAATACTAAAGGCATTATCAGTTGTGGAATTCAAGGAACTTCTGAATTGCCATTTAAAGAGCTAGTGAGAGTTTTTGACACATCAGTTTGGGCTGCAATATTTATATCTTTTTGTTTCTTACTTCGGTTCCTAAATTACTTGTCAAATTCATCCACAACAATTAAAGGCTTGTATCCCCTTAAACTACTTTTGGAACAAGGTGATCCATTTTCTAAATTTTGTTTGAAAAAAATTCAAGGCAGGCTTATATTTAGTGTTTTAAGCTTAGGAGCACTTGTAATAAGTAACTGCTACAAAAGCGAAAATGTGTACAGACTCGTGTACCCAAGATTACCATTGGGTTACGAAAAACTAGATGACCTGCTTAGAGACAACTTTTCATTATATACAAAAGCTGGAGCAGCTAGTGTTGCATTTGGAAAAGTTACAATTCCTTTACGTCTATATCCTTTCCTTCACCACGGGAACAAAGTTCTTTACAATCAAGAAAGATCAGTTAATTTGGCATCTAGTCTGTACGTTGATACTCAAACTGGAGACAACTCAAGTGACTACTTGCTTTATAAAATGGTAAATCTACATTTTAAACTTCCCAAATTGTTTGCTGGAATAATAGAGCAAACATATTTGGATTACAAAAATGAATTAGACCTGAGCATGCATATGTTCAGAGTTTATAACGACAGAATATTGCAACGTTATCGTCCATCAGAAAGTCAAATTCTCTTTGACGAATTGACAAGCTGTAATAAATCCGCATTAGTTTTGCCAAAAAATATGTTTGGAAATGTTATCGATTATGTGCAAAATCATAGCAACAACGTTGACAGGGTTTACATTGCAAAAGAATCTTTTTTTCTGAAATTTACGGCGTTCAGAGTCTTAGGAAATATTAGTCCGTTTTTACTCCGACGTATTCAAACTGTTCGAGACTCTGGATTATTTGAGTGGACCACTAATATCTATAGTGATGTTGTAGTAAAGAGACATGAAGAAACAAGAATATTTAGGCCACAGAAGCCCAATATGAGTGGTAATATACTAATAATATTTTTGGTGTTATGTAGTGGCTTAACGATTTCGATTTGCATAATATTTGCAGAAAATGTAAACAAAATATTCATAGCTATGAAAAAATTATTTTCCTACTTTAAAAAGTTGTTATCAATTACAGTTGAAAGAGTAATTTACCGAATTTTAATGCGAAAGCCAAGGCAAAATACAAAGTTTATAAAAGTGGGTACCATCACATTCACTTATCTAAAATGAAATGGAAGAAATAAAAGCCAAAAAAACTATTAATATAGGTCAATATTTTAAGTCTTATAGAAAATTAGTAGTATAATTGTCGTCAAGTAAATTAAACTTATAAATTTGTCAAATACACTAGTTTTGTATAAATAAATGGCAGGAACAAGCGCACTAATCACTTCAAAGTAGCTCTGAAGTTGTGATGAATTAATTGTATGCAAGAAAATAAAATGCAATGAAAGAAAATTAATTCAAAGGTGTTCATCAAGGAACATTCTTGAGTGGAGTGATCTTTTGATTTATTTTTCATATAAATGTAAAGTTCAAGCATCATCATCATTATTTTGATATTATAAAGTAGCGATATGTACATTCAGAAGGAATGCACATGTAAGCAAAAATAGTCAAAACACCATTGGCATATTCAAACGGAATGTGTGGATAAAGTAAAAGTGAATTAAGAGAGCGACCCAGAAGAGTTTCTCGTCACCAAAATAACGGTATTTACCCAAATAGTAAAGTAAGCCCATCTAAATGGGAACGCAGATGTTCCCTAAACAAATGTGTTTGTATAAAATGTTTTCACAACAGAAGTCAATACAGAATAAAGTATCAGTATAATCAAAATCTGATTTAAAAACCAATCAGTGGTGCAACGTCTTATATTGATTGATTTAAAACTTGGTATAAACATTAAAATTATAAAAACGTGCTGGTAAGATTTTTTTAACATTCATTTTTAACGTCCGTTTCCGTGTATTTTCACACAAATTCAGGCCAATATATGTCTTTGTTGTTGCATGTTTATGATTTAACCTTCATCTGAATTTTGCAGAATTAAATGTGAATGCATGTACTTATGATGCAAAATAGACTTGAGAGTTGGTAGATGGCAACTGTTAATCTACATCCTTTACACTAATATCATTTGCTAACAGTTCTTACGATATAACCAAATATGTACTAATATTGTCATGATCAAGAAATTTCGTATTTTTTAAATTTTGTAGCGTATTGGACAAAAGATGTTTTCAGGATTATTTATAAGATGTAAGATAAGGGTTTTCATCAATTCATCTTTAAGACACAGTTTATTGAATACACGTTTTAAATTTCTATCTACAGAACAAAGTTATATTATATTAACTAATTCCAAAGCAGAATGCTTGGTTGTGCTTTTTACAATAAAATAACACACTACAATAAAAATTCCATCTAGTAATATTATTGTATTGTGACTGCTCATTTTAAGAAGTTTTTTGACCACCAAACGTGCATACAGATACATAAATATTGCATGCTCGGCTGATTTTAAAATATTCATTTTGGCGATTGCAGTTAAGTTTAATTTTTGTAATTAGGTCTAACTGGATATTGAAGGGAGCATGTACTTTTTTGTGCTGTAAAAACTTCTTGGTCAGTAAAATGTTTTCGAGACATATGTTATTAGGACAATAAGTTTTGTTTTGTTGTGAATATTGTATTCATTAATTTCAAGTTTGTCCAAAATATTAAAGACAGCTTAGGCAAAATTGTTTTGTAGACTTCTTTATTTTTGCAAAATGTTATGTTTATCTCTCTAATGAATTTCGCTAGTAAATATATACCTTAACAATAAAATAGATTACAATCAGTATAATTCCGCCGAAAAGTGTCCCATTGATAAGAAGACTTTAAGACGTCTTATAGCACACACTAGATTAAATAAGTAAAAGCTTCAGCTTTGCATTTTCGTGGCAATTCTAAGCAATACCACTAAAATCTACCTAAAATCCATTTCTAAACATATACATCGAACATTTGCCCCAGTTTAATTCGAATATAATTAAATTCTCTCGAACCACAGCAAACACATTGGGGGTTTGAATTGGTTTTTAAATGATAAAGCAATGCCTGTCGTTAAAAGGCTCTTCGGTTTTTTATCTCTCTTCTTTTACCTAAAACGTTAAAATTTTCCATACATTCCAAGGTCGTATTTGTCGCTACATATGTAGTATTTCAAAATTAGGTTCATCAGTTCAAAAAACCACTTTCAGTGACGATGGGGAAAAAATCCTATTGCGGTCCTATATTAACATCAATACAGGATACATTTTACAAAAATCACTAAATAATGATTTCGTCCCTAATAAAGCCTGGAACATAATGTAGAAACTAAAAACGTAAAACATGTAGAGTCACAACTTATATCTAATTATTATTGATACTGAAAAAAAACATAAAATCTTCCAAATTTAAGAAAATCCGCTGTTTTCGTATTTTATACGTAAACCAATATTTGATGACAAGTAAAGGACGTCTTATCAAAACCAAGTCACAAAATAATAACCCAAATTGTGCTGTAAAGCATACATAAAGAAAAACAATTCCTGAGGATTCCATAAGATGTTTGATCAATATTGAGTTAATTTAAAAATATTGCACGGTGAAATAAATTACACTGAATATATCTTTCTTCAACTTAAATATCTATTAAAAAGCTAGAAGCCAACGCTTATGGCTTGAAAGTTATCATGGTTTTAATTACATGTTCTGTCAGCGATAAAATCTTTTACCAATAATATTAATCGATAATGTCTTTTACTTGAGGCTTCAGTCTATTTCAAATATAAGTTGAAGCCATAATATAACTATCTGTAAAGTAGTGTAAATTCGAAAACGATCAAACCTTTTTTGAAATTCCACAGCTCAATATATCTGTATCTAATAAGCAAAAAAAACTGTTAAAAGCAATAGCTACAATCTAGCCACAGTGAACTTTTTCAGTCCACCAAAATAATTTCAGTTTATAATATATAGCGGAAAAAATCTATTTTACGATGAAAACGTCATCGTTCAAGTCTGTTTTCGTACTTGCTTTTTTCTTTTCTACGTACATGCATACAGCTAATTCCTTAAATACCAATTATAGTTTAAGCTTGCAGTTGTTGGATGAAGCCACTGAAAATCACAAACTTGTTGGAATATCCGGTTTTAAAATAAAGTATAAAACTCAAAAGCTTATTCTGAAGTACTTAAAGAACTACATTCCAACCGAAAAAAGTCATAGCTCACCTCTAATTTTAGAAAATTTTCAGGCATTTCTGAACCAGCTTACTGCAAACAAAAACTGTATCGTAGTAGTAAATAATTTTGCAAATGTGGAATTTGATGAATTACACTTAGTGCCTATTATGCTACGAAAATTCGAGTTGGCATTGTTACTATCAAAGTTCTTCAGTGCAAAAAGTGGAAATCATTATTCTTTTAGTGACTTAATTTGGACAACGAAGCATGCAACACACCACACTAATGGTAATTTTACTAACGAACAAGGTATTCATAAATATTACGGTTTACGGCATAAGTGTCCCCTATCAAAATACTACACAGATCTAGGATTAGGATACGACATTAGTGGCCATTGCGTTGGAATAGACCTTGCCAATTTTGTGCAATCATCAAAACCGTGGCAGTGTCAAATTCAAGTTGATTTGTTCATGCCGAAAAGCATATTTCGACTGGGAAAATACACACAAATATTTCGATACGTAGCATCCACACAATTCCGAACGGCACCAATTTTCCGCCCAACATTCAATATATTAATAGATTCGAAATTAAGTGTAAACGAGTATGATTCAGCTACTCTACTAACTTGGACTATAAGACAAAATACAGATTTTTCAAGTGACGTTTCTCTTTCGGATATCGTAAGTGATGTATTACTAATTGTTTGGATTAATTGCAAGTCTGCAGGTTTTAAAAATCTGAAATGTCACTTGGAAAAATTATCTTACATTACACCTTGTCTTGAATGTAAGGATTACTATAACTCTCAGGAGTTATGCCTACGCACAGTATCTATCGATTATATTTTGAATTTGGAAAATTTACTTGAAAGTAAATTAACTCAAGGAGAAATACATACTTATAGATTCCATGGTACCGCTTATAATCTACCAGAACAAATAGTGTACTTTACAAAAATGGAATCTGAAGCAATAAAATACCCTCTTAAGAACTATAATTCGTTAAAACGTCGACACCCAGATAATATTCAAATGCTCGGATTTGCCTACGCATCAATATTTACTAACCTTCTTGGAAACATCACTGAACGTAAATATTTAAATGGCGTAGACTGGTATTTCTTCAAAAGAGATGCGTATGTATTTGAAAAACAGGTCAAACTATTATATTTTAATTTCCATGTCAAATATGACTTTGGACGACTTCGATTCCTCAGTTGCGGCACATTGGGAATAGAACGTTTTCCATTTATTCAGTTTGTATCCGTTTATGGTTTGTATTCATGGTTATGGATTATTGTTTCTGTGTTAATTCTATGTGTCAGTATAGTATATCTTAGCGGAGAAGCATTTAAGCATATCACAAGGCCAAGTGTTATTTACATTTCTAAAGTTTTTCTCGAGCAAGGTGACCCATTTCCTGCACAATTGGCTGATTTAGTTCGTTTAAGGTTCCTTTTAAGTGGCCTGTTTCTTGCGGCCTTAGTTTTGAGCAATGGCTACAAAAGTAATAACGTTTACAATATTGTGTTACCAAGAAATAGAATTCCGTTCAGAGAATTGGACGAGCTTCAGCTGCAAAATTATACAGTGTTTAACCGAATTATGAGTTTCAGTTTTAGATGGGTGTATCCCGAACAAGGCTATCGGAAGGACAATGAAGAAATAAGTAATGGAACCAAATGCGGTATGATGGGGAAACATTTTACGAACATGAAATAACAGAATTGACAAATATTATTAATAAAACAAAAATACATCCAAGATTACACAAAGTATTGAAAGATACTGTAAATATACTTAATCCTCTTATTAGAATAGGTGTAATTGATAGTTACAAAAAATTTCATTGGAGATTAAATATTAGAAATGAATTTAAAAGAAAAGTTTGGGAAAAACAGTATGAAATTTTGCTAAATGACTTAAACAAATGTAATAGAACAGCGTGGATTTTGCCTGATTATTTGTGTCGAATTTTAGCCAGAAACTTAACAAGGTTACAAAAGGACTCAGACGTCGGTATAACTGATTACACTAATCCATATCTTATCTTTTATTATAGTGGTTTAGTACCACATTCAATGCTAAAACTGGTCTCGTCATTTCAAATGTCGGGACTGCTAGACTGGTGGCCTAACTTTATCAATAAAACGGACATTGACAAATCAAATGGAAACAAGCCACCAACAAGGCCAAGCATGTCAGGGAATATTCAAGTTTTATTTATTTTACTTGTTTCGGGGTTACTTGTTAGTATGGTTTGTATGATTTTAGAGCTGTTATGTCGAATACTTGAAATGGTTAAGATGGCGGCTTACTATCTTAAAATAGTTTGCTACATTTTTAGTTTTAAGTTTCTTAAGAGAAAGTAAAACTTATGTTACTTAAGTCCAAGCAGCTAACCAATTTAATACAAATAAATTCATTGAAAATGAAGAATAAATATATATTTTTAAATATTAAGTTCTATGTCTTCACATCTTGGAGCAGCTTTAGGTGGCTTTGTTGTTGGTCATAATATTTATTCGGCATATAACCTATATTTTTAAATCATATTTACTGTATGCAAGCAAAAAAATGATTGTGTACTGACTAAAATTCCTTTTTAACGAAAATCTTGTCCGACTAGTAAAAGATTTGAAGTCAAATCAAACGCAAAAAGTATTAAATTCAGTGGAGTCATTCGATCAAGAAAGTTTATCTTTCCGAATTCAAATTTGACAGGCGAACACGACAAATAAAATCGTTGTTTCCATTTTGCATGCAATTGCTTTCCGGGACGAGATGAAACAAATCTTCTTTTGTTCATGCGATCAAGAAAGTCTTCAAACTGGCAATGTATTTGTGCCATTACTCCACAGCATATAAGAATGGTAAATGCCACAATAAGTTCAATTAAAACAAATAGCCCAATCATAACAGCATTTTCAGCTGTGAAAGGTACCCAAACTAGAATAGTAGTTGCCATTGTCATGACCGCAATTCCTCCAGAGATCATTGACGAAAGCATATCATATTACTGTATTTCATTACATAAGCAGCCCAATATCTGGATTTTTCTGTATAGCAAGCCATTATTGAAAACGTAATTTTCTCCAACATCAGTTCGATCAATTTCTCGAACTCTTGTAAAAGATCTCCGATGCTCAAGACGCAAAATACAAGAAAGCCACATAAACAGTACACTATTGGAAACACAGTATACGCCCACGACCAATAATTTAAAATGCCAACTGAGAGTTTGAGTAGAATATTCCAAACTGAAAAATGATTTACATCACTCCAGCACTCTGGTATTATGAAGAACCCAATTAGTGATGGTTTACATGGTGACGTCCAGTGAAGAATGAATATATAGAGAAACATGAACAATCCGTCGAAAGGTAATAATAAGGTTCCAAAAAGGAAATCTAATGTTTTCATTAGCCAATAGTCCAATACCAGATTTGAGATGTATTTAGATGTTTGAGTAATACCATTTATGTAGACGCAATGACAGGAAGCTTGTTTGGTCGCACTTATTTGTGCAAACCAACCAAACAGCACACCAGCGCTGGTATACAAGTAGAATATTAAGTCTGTAAAGGAAGCTGTATACAATTTAGGATATAAAAAGTAGCAACTTATTCCCTGAAGAATGGTAAAAGTAGAAATAATTAGTCGAAAGATAAAATTGGCTTTGCAAATTTTGTTTTGTTTTGTGTTCACTTTGAAAGCCATTCGCATATTCTTGTGCTGCCATTCAAGGGGAATCAGCCCGGCCTTCGAAGAAGAGTAACAAAGTATTCGAAAGATGCTTTGATGTTTTAGAATAAGCATTTTACAGTATTGTTTCCCAAGAAGTTGAAAGAAATTTAGTAGCGCTGACTTGCGAAATCAAATCTTTAATTTTTTGGAAACAATAGGTTTTTAGATTTCTGCAAATAATTTGGAGACCATGGTTTTAGAAAACAAAGTACTTACAGAAAGAACGTGCGAGTACAAAGTAGTCAGAATTTTTATTTACTTGTATTATTAGAAGCGTAAATTGTTTGGTCTCGAAAGTAATTAAATGTATTACACATCTAGTATTTCAGGGTTTTAGCCATTGCCGATTTTTCAAGGCTTATATTGCAAGGATTTTTTCATGGCTTGTGGCTCGTTAATTTTTCTAGCAATGTATTTTGAAGCCAAATTTTCCCATATAAGCACTTTTTCAATGTTTACCTTCAAATTCTTTTCCAATATCCTATTACGTAATAGCGATTAAAACTTACTCTTGATAAGGAAGCATGTTTTGTTTGTATTTACCTTGAGCTCTTGTTGTATTTTTTTTATATTTTCTGTTTTACAATTCTGATCATTTTTTCTCATTTTAATTGCTCTTAGTCATTAGCGCGAACATTTTTAGACCTTATTTAGCTCCTTTTATCTTTATTTCTGTAAGTATAGTAATGTAATCGTATCCACAGACGTGAACAATAACTACCTTGCTTCGCTTACGGTAGTAAATAAATTTTTTAAACTTTTTTTCATTCCATACATCACTACAAATCATTTGTGGGAGCTATCTTATAATTATAAAGAATATTTAGCTAACTTTGACAATTTTTGAAACAATAATATTTTTGTTTTTATCATATAGCTTATCTCAAGGTAAGCCATTAGATATCCTTTACATTTTAACTTGACAAGCACACGTGTTGTTATAACGTATAAAGAATGCATACACGTCTTTACAAAATAATATGTGTAAAATTATATGAGTTACTCGACTGAAATAATGCTGTTCAAAGTTATTTTAGCTTAGTTACTTAATTGTTTCTACTTGCCATTCTGTTCTGAAATATTAAATTGCTTTTTGCATCTATTTAAGTGAAATAGCTGAATATTAGTATAAGACTGCAATGTCACAGTCGCGCAAGTTAACCATCCAAGAACATTGTTTCATGCACTTTGATTAGTATACATTTTTTCAAAATTGATGATTCATTGAACAAGCTAGAAGCAAGCTAAACTTAGAAATAAAAAGCTAGCTATTTTTACTAATCGTAAATTGTATTCATTCTTGGTTACAAAGCGGATATAGATGATTTTGGTCGGTTTTGTTTAGTTATATTTTATTGGAGTTAAGTTCAACTTGCTTCACTGTTTAACTGATAAGAAATGTTTTATTGAGGAACTTGATATAACGCATTTTGATTGCCAAAAAATTAAATCGTGCTTGAAATGTTTTGACAAATATTAATAGAATGCTAACCAGGATAAAAAATAAAACAGTTGAATAACTTGAGAGTTTTTAAAAATGTGGTTTTCAACGAAACGAAATTCCGTTCTTTTGCTGGAATGCTTAGATGTTTTAAAGCATTAATTGTATCCTTTAGTTATCTTAAAGCTTAAAGTTGATTCTTCTTGAAAATACCTCTTAAGACTGAACATACTGGCATGGGACAAATTTTTTCGATTGTTTTTAGTGGTTTTTATTATTAATAGAAATACAAACCATGTACAAAACCTATGCTTGTATGTATACACGGAAGTAGTGAGATATTTGGTAAAAGATAGAGAACAACAAGCACAAAAAGCCAAACCTAATAAAATTAACATTGTAATTTTTAATTTTAGCCGTAGCTTATTTTTTGTATATTTGTATTTTAACTAATGCGGAAATGCATAATTAAATTAGATTTGTGACTTGATATGAAGCAATGTCCGTTATATTTTCTGATATTTTGCTTAATTTTAAAACTGTTTTTCTTTTCCAAGCATGCTATTTGCATAATAAACTATTTTTTTCTTACGATTTAAAATCAATATTACACAGAATCCAATAAAATCATTGTAACCATATTACGTAACATATCATCACAAAGTATTAAACCAAGTTGTGTTCTTGCTACACCGTAAGGCCCCAAGTCGACTCCTGACGACTTACAACCGACCAGAGTTTTTAAATAATTCTTATTTCTTAAATGTAGCTTCCAGTATAATATAAATTTTTTCGTGTGTTCTAATGAGACACCAGACAAAAAGGTAAGCAAAACTGCACAACTAATAAAAGCAAGAAACAAGCCTATTGAAAAGGCATAGGTAACGACTGAAAGTTTGTCATGCATTTTAAAAATAGCGTACCCACTACACGAGGCTATTATTACTCCATTATAAATTAAGACTTGTAGAAATATTCCAAATGACGATTGAAATGTTAGGATTATTATTTGAGTGGCTCTAAAACGGATGTATTTACTGTAAAATAGTATTTTAAGTTCTACTCCACAAAAAGATACATTTGGGGAAAGTGTTTTCGTGTAACGATTCAGATTTTCACTAAAAATAAAAATTATTCAGTAAATCGATAATAAGTCATAAGCAACCAATATTGCTCCCATTGAATACAGAAATGCAGCCAACAATTTTACCAAAAGTGTGGACCCAAAAAGTAGTTGCAACGGAAAAATCGATAATGCGAAAGGAGCAGCGAAACAAGCTGGTGGAGCTAAGCAGAATCCGAACGAAAAGCTATAGACAAATAGCTCATAGATGGACCGACTTCCGATAAATGGTATTTTAATTGGTTTATTTACACCCTCCAACGTCTTTTCAACGGAAGATCCAAGTTGACATATTTGATTGATTAGATACATAACGTTTGTAAATTCACAGTATATTATGTAGTTTGCTGCAATATATACCACCAAAGCTAAAACAACCAAACCATAGAGAATACTTTCGTGAATTTGAAAAACTGTGTACGTTTTCCAGTGAAAAAACAGCCAAAATGTTCGTAAAACTAGAAATGGAAATATGAATACAAATATAAATAGCTGCAAAATTACTCGATAGTAGTTATGATATGATTTCCAGAAATGCTGACTTTTTGTAAAACGTTGATCACGAAAGTTGGTGGACCACGGGAGTGGTGATATTTTTTGGATGTAGTGATGAACTAGAAAAGCGCCTGATGTAAGCGTCATCTTGAAGTTTAACTGATGTAGAATTTTTACAAAGAGATAACTAATGTACTGGAAAATTGTTTTGGAATAAGAGTAAATTTCGAAAAATTAACTGGTTTGAAATTGGACTAAAAATTGTTTATCTAACGACCAGATTGTATATAGTTTGCTCACTGCTAGACACTGTCATTGTTTGGGCTGTCTAAACGTAGTTCGTTAAATATTTTTAAAAAATATTGATTTGTTACATGAACATGTGATGGTATTGCTAAATCAAGTCTACCATCAAGCTGAACAAAAGGTTGACATAAAATATGCAGAAAAAAACAAACCTTATTTTTCAAAATAAGTAAGCTTACGTATTGAAGAGCTTTCGAAATACATTTGTAATCTAAATCCTTTTGTGTAAAATTGGAATTTTTAGAATAAGCTTTGTATGCACTATCGCACTGAAACATTGCTTTGTCAAAACTGGGGTTTCACAGTTACGGATTCGGTTAGCAGTTGTAGCCAAACCAATAACTAAAGTTGTTCACATCGAAACGTGATCAGCAGTTCATAGTTTGTTATATCGATTACCACGTAAACATGTTTAAAATTGCATATGAGAAGCTCATCTATAAACTTATCCATAATTCAATCATTTAATTTTTTCTTTTATATTCAATTCAAGTTGAACTTAGGTAAAACGATTTAACCGATAGCAGGAAGAACTAGTCAAAATATTTATTTCGTTTTGAGCTATCGTCTCATGAGCACCGCAACAAATCTGGAAAAGTACTAACGTGTGGAGTATTAGGTTTAAAAATCTAGTTATTAACTAAACGCTGTCTGTCCGTCTACACGATTACTTTTTTTGTGTACCCCAGTATATGAGCACAAATGGACCCATAATTGACCCTGTATTTAAACTCCGAGTGACCCAATATCTTTTTTATAAGATGCGTTTAAATAGCCCTAAAATTTCATAATTTTTAGCTGCTTGGTTTATTAGTTCTTAAAGGTTTCAATAAACAAACAATTTAAAAAAAGCCAATAACTTTTTCAATAATTTTAGTTTAAAAATAAATTTTTACCAATATTTTATGTGTGCTAGCCATATCAACTCGTTTCGTAAACTATTCATAGATTTCAGAAAAAATATTCAAACTCGTGCTATATATATGCTTTGCTTTTTGTTGAATACTTATATGTGTGTTGCTTATGTGGTATCAGGCATTAAAAACAAACTCAGATAGGAGATATCTCTGATTTTTTTTAAATTCTTCGTTATAGAATTTTAAAAAATTGTTATTTTCAGTATTGTTTTTTCATTGTTTTTTTGAGTTTGATGAAAAATACTAGTATATATATAATTTGAATATGTTGTAGCTCAAATTGCCAAACTACAGTTACTGCTTGAGCGGGAATGTGTTAATATTGCTATGTTATTATTAATCTGAGTATTTTTATTTCCATTACTATTATGGTTTCAGGTACATGCGAAGAAATTGTAAGAATTGTAAGCAAAGTTGTGGCTTTTTTAGATTTTTAGAGGGATTAGAAATTAGAATAGAATTAGATTAGAAAAGTCGACGGTATAGTCATTCCACTTTAAGTAAAAGCTAAAGCATAGAGTAAACGCATCATTTTTATACTTAATATTTATTTTTTTCCGAAAACAGATTTTCAAGAAACTAAAATGATTTGACACTGAAGTTGATCAGGACGAAAACAAATGATTTTTGATACGTTACATATTCAAGTTAAGTACACCATTCAGAAATGTATTGTAATAAGCATTGGCGCTGTTCAGTTCTTAGTTATGACATAAATGAATAATTCCGATGATGGTAATCATATTTTATGTGGAATAAGCAACAATCAGTCAAGGCCCACGTTTCTTTATAGGGAACTACTACAGTAGCAATCTAATCTTCACATATTTTTCCACCGTTTTAATTGGTGTTTTTAGTTGTTGGTGCTTTAGTTGGAACTTATATAACTCTAATTTTGCGTAATAGTTTGAAAATTGTCGTTTACATTATTTGCCTTGCTTGATAATTTTCGTGATACGTTTTTGCAATACTAATGACTGATGACAATGTAAGTAAATACGCCAAGTAAATATGTTATTTAGTTTTCGATTTATTGGAATGGAGGCTCGCAAATTGAATTGAGAGAAAGATACTTGTTAAAAGAAAGAATGACAGAAAGTTGTCCGAAAAATATTGGCTGGAATTTATGGTTCGGCTTCAGGTAAATTGGGAATACTATTTTGTGATGATATTGTTAGAAATGTAGTAAGTTTTAAATTGTCGCTCTGATGAAATTTTTTGTATTGGAAAGTGCACGTTGCATGCATGTGGTGCGTCTTCCTTTGTTATTTCAAAAAGAAAAAAGTACAAACTTAAAAATAAGTGATTTTGCATGTACACTCAATATGTAGTGACATGTTTATGTGATGAGTTAGAAGATTTTTAGAAGGTGGTAAGAGTATCCTTATAGAGTATAGGAACAAAAATGTAAAGAAAAAGAGAGAGCCGAGTTTTAGGTGTCAAGGTTAAAATAATAATTGCTACCGACTGGATGGCAACAAGAAAAATGTTAGGGTAGACCCTTAAAATAGGACACCACCAGCGTCACTTCAATACTTATTTGCGTAGAATTCTTTGTAGTATGTAAATTAGTGTAAAAATTAGAAGCGCTTGAGTGGGGAATGGAGTGACGAAGCAGGAAAACCGACGCGCTGACCAACTATTAGGGGATCATCGAGCATTTCCCGGGACTACTTCAATTCTGTTCGCTCTCCAGACTAGGCTTCCTTCTTTGTTACATGTAAGGCAGTCTGAACAGTCCTTTATAAGTCGTTGTTGAGAGTAGCAAAATTGACACTTGAATACTCTTCTTTTGTTTGCCCATAAACGTAGTAAAATTTCTTTTATAGTAGAAAATACTTATTTTACTTTGGTTTCAATTAAGACTTTCATTTTTATCTTAAAATGTTAATTGCGTAAGATTCGAGTTTAGTGGGGTATTTAAATTTGTACTAGAAAATTTGGTAAATATATTAATATACATTTAGTAATTGAGATTAGTAAATTGCAATTATTCCTTCATAAAGAAGAAAATATAAAAACTTTTCAAGTCAAAAATATAAAGTAAACGTTCTGTTGGAAAATGAGGCAATTCTAGGTGATCACTGTCTGTTTACTGATGACCTAAAACGCCCAGAGGGCCCAACCGCC